>JAQBSW010001222.1:57500-142500 GCA_029291075.1 Eudiplozoon nipponicum | reverse complement strand
ATTTCGGTTTAAGCGAAAGCTACCAACAGCTTATGTTCGTGACTGCATAGAAATTGTGCAGCCGACATTTCCAGTCAAGTTCAATGTATGCGAGACTGCTAGAGTTGAGAGCCGCATATCTAATTTTGTTTTCCATATATATTCAATGCGGTTTGATCCTCGCTAGTCAGTTTGCCGTCGTACTCTGATGATGATCATGGAAGGTCGAAACGCGTCAGTGCGTTGCGGCTGGCGGTAGTTTTGTTATGTTATTCGACGACTGGTTAAATACAACGGGATTGGTGTTTACTTCAAGCTCGCAAACTTGATTTAAATAAATAATACTACGGTTTCCTTTTTCGAAAGCCTTTTCCAAAGGCAATCTCATCCGACAAGGAGTTTGACAATTATTCAGTCAAGTAGTGCATTAAGATTAACTGTTTTATTTATTCTTGCTGGTAGATCTACAAGTCATAACTGACTTTTCACTAGATGTTTTTGTATGCATGTAACAAATTCCTTTTATAGTGTTCTATTTACTTTATATAATCACAATGTATGCCATTAACCTTTTGCCAATTTTAACTTATTTACAAGAGGAAAAATAAAAATGTGTTAAAGACTCTTGTGTACTTACTTTTTATTGATCATTTTTTAATGATGCCTGAGGGTAAAACATCGAAAATGTACACAGATGTTGAAATTTTGCAATAAACGCATGATAAGCTGTAATTTATGTTGATATTTCTCATCAACAATAAAAGTTTATTAATTTTTTATTGTTAGACATACGCAAACATGCTTGACGAATGAAAAGAAATAATCGTGTTTTTCTTTATATGAGAAAAATTCTGTTATAAGATTGGAGTTTGTCAAACGGGTTAACACCTCTGGATACACAAAAGTCTTAGTCGAGGTAAAAACAAAAGGCAAGATTTTTTATATAAAATCTGTTTATTGCCCATATTTGTGTAAAGGATTAAGAAAAGACGTTGGCCAATTCATTCAATCAAATTCAAGTGTTTAAAAAACTTATTGGATATGCAATTGTGTATAATTTGTTGCGTAATTAGTAACAAATTATTTAAAACAGGACCAGAAATGTAAACCAAAATCAAAATGAACGGAAGCAACAGTCTCATGTTCACATTCGTTTTTCGCTAAACAGCAACTCATCAGTTGTAGCCGGTATTACGCCCATTTTCACCTATATATTTGGGTGAGGAATGTGGGAGACTGTTTCGTTCAATTGTCCTAGGAGATTGTACCGTCCAATTGTCCTAGGAGATGGTACCATCCAAATTTCGCTCATTCTTCAACCAAATATAAAGGGAGTAAAGGGCGTAATACCGGCTCTTATTGATGACTCGCCTGTAAACATGCTGAATTTTGCTTTATCCTTCTGGTCTTATTTTAACTAATTTTTGGCTAGATGCGCAATTTCTAATACACATTTGCATGTATATTAGGTCTCCGCACTAAACGTATCTAACTTACTGTATAAACAATAATTTTATGTCAGCGAACTTCATCCAAATAATTTATAACAACAGCTGTGCAACAAATCAAATCTGATTTTCATTCATATTTGTCTAAGTTTGACGATACACGTTCAAGATTATGTAAGTGCGCGGTTTTTTAGTTAAACTGACATACCGCTAGTTTGGGAAGATAATATTTAAACAATAAGGCTTTCATCGCTACATTGTCGGTTTGTTAACAAATGTGTTCTTCTCCGAAAGTTCGCGATATTTTTCGTTTTTAAAAAATATATTTCCAATTTTGGTATGTTTATGTTTAGCCTACGTCTTATTTCAGGGTTCCCTTACCTTAATAGGTTTTTATTCAGTAAACGAACGGACGATGATTTATATATTCACATACATTTGAATATATATACGTTTTTATAAGTGTAATAAAAAAGGTAAATTTGAGCTTAATATTGATAATTTGTCGTATACTTCGTTTTCATATTTCAAGATGATATGCTCAAGCTTTGGGTAAGTGATTTGAACAGCCTTAAGGTGCAGTTGGAGACTAGTTGTCTGCCCGGGACGTAAAATGAGTTTCGAAGCCATACAACACCATATACCAACTCCCTGTTATCTGCAAATTTCTTGGGCGGACGATCGATAGCTTAAAACTATGACTAGAATTAAATGAAGGTTACGAACCACCAAAAGTTTATGGTGTTCCTCCAAATAAACTACCACTAGCGACTCGGGCAACATAAGAGACAATAGAGACCGGCGTTCTTCAACTATCATCATCTGTTTTTCGAGCTCCTATGGTTTACGTTACCAAAAAAAGATGGTTAGCCCCGACCAGCGGATACTTTCCGGCAATTAAGCTCGGTGACTACACCTGACCGTATCCCATGATGGCTGTTCTTGATCTGCCCATACAGCTAGCGGGAGGCAAATGGGTTTCCGTGCTTGACCTTAAGCAAGGATTTTGGCAAATTGGCGATGGGCCCGAAGTCCGATGGAAGTTAGCGGTGTAGGTACCCCAAGGTCATGTCAAATTCACTCGGGTACAATTTGGTCTTAAGAACGCACAGAAAGTGCTTCAAAGAATGATGGACTCTTTCGTGACCGTTTTACTCTGTAAAACAGCTTATGTTTACGATGTTATTATGTGGGCCACTACTGAGCACCAATTACGTATGCGATTGCAGAAGATTTTGTCCAAAACCGTAGAATTGTGATTACATTTTAACTCAGAAACATTTCAGATAAGACGGCAGGTGCGATTCCTGGATCACACTGTCCCAGCACAGAGATGTATACCAGTATTTTTTAATGTGGGCATTTTAGGTGAATCCGTAATCCCATGATCCCATGAGCGCTGCAACATAGCGGATATTGAAGCGCGCTTAAGGCAGTTAATTGAATATGTGGGCGTCAGAAAGCGACGAGCCTATGCAAGACGACCTACACGCACTCGCCCAAGGGTTGGGGCTATTTCAAAGTCGCGAATATCCAGCAGATGGCACTACATGTTTTCAACGAAGGTCGGTATCGTGTGGAAAGAGTGGACGCAGAGCAAAATACAATTTTCTTTAACATTTCCGACGGGCCATGAGAGGCCCAATTGATCGTTTAAGTAGAGTGAGGGGAGAGATGTAGCCATAGCCACTTTTGAGGCGGAGAACGCTCCAATTGTCCCATCTAGGGCTGAAGTGAACACAGCAGTAACTCCTTTCAGCAGTGCAGGCGCAGAGCCAAACATAAAATTATAAATGTTTTTATTTTTTTTTACTAAAGGGATGCGCTTTATACGAGTTTAATAAAATAAATTCTGAGGGATTGGAAAACTTAGTAAAAGTAGTGTTTGCTTAAATGAACACTTTGACTGTGGAGTTGAGGAAAATTAATAATAAATTCTGAGGGAGTCCGAATAACCGACCAAACCAATACAGGTGAATTCAGCACATATCAAAATTAAATAAGAAACTAATTATGTGGCTTAGCAAAGTGATAGTGTTTCAAAAACCTCAGCCCAATTTAAATACTTAGCATATGACAGTGTGTAAATTTCAAGAAATCTTAATATTAAACTTAAAATCTACAAAGACAGGTATGATCGAATCCGCATAAAACTGTCTGCTCATCATAGGTTTGGTAAATTTCTCCAATTTTCATTGCCTCACGTGCAATCAGTGTTTACTTAATTGAACAATATCCCTAAACAGAATGCTTCATACAACAAAGGGTGCACTGAGTTAAAAATACCGTATAATTAATGATCCTTCACTCTGCATTGCACACTGAAAGTACCTTTCTTAAATTGATCATAAATTCTATTTAACATGTAATAAAGTTAGATTTTAAAAACTAAAAATATATCTAATATATTTTGCTTGTTCAATGCTGTTTGTTTTCTCATGTATGAAAGTTATCTACGAATACATCATAAGTATGTGTGTATGATCTAATAATATATATATATATATATATATATATATATATATATATATATATGTATATATATATATATATATATATATATATATATATATATACATATATATATATATAAATGCTAAAATGCGTATTAATTTGTAAATTTTTGTACTTAGGTATGTGTATATATATTTTTATTTTTATATTTATATATCTAAATATGTTTATATGTATAAATGTGTTTTTATGTATGTTTGTGCATGTATCCATATAAATATGTATTTTTTGTGTTTATGCATGTATGTATGTTTGTAAAGAGGTTTTTATATATGTATGCATGTATTAATTTATCTATGTATGTTTTTAAATATGTATCAAGGTATGAACATATTTATGGAGTGATGGATGTATGGATTTATTTCGTGATATATATATTATTTTTTGAATGTATTTATGTATTTATGTGTGTATTTTATGTATTCATGTATGCCTTTGTGTGTATGTATGTATGTATTTATGTAAGTATGCATGTATGTATGTATGCATGTATTTATGAACACATGCATATATATGTATGCATTTTTGTATTTATATATCTATATATTCATATATCAATATACATTTTCATTTATTTGTTTTTATAAGTGTATGTATATGATTTTATGTGCGTTATATATATGAAGGTATGTTTTTATTTCTGAATTTCCATATTTGTACAATAATGTTTATTTGTGTATTTCATCATGTATGCATATATGTGCCATTTTATACGTGATTATAAATATGCATATATGTAGGTATATGTTCTTATATATATATATATATATATATATATATATATATATATATATATATAAATTTTTGAGCAACAGAATTTGAAGTGATATGCTCAGGTTCGGAACTCAGTCTGTGGCAAATTCTAGACAGTATGTGATGAGTTCCTGAAAGGACGAATCCAGTTTACTGGATAAACTACCTTTTCCACACTATGCAATGCTTAGTTTATACTGACACATGTATGTACATAATAGGCCAGATGTTTATATTAAGATCGTAACTTCGATGAAAATTTAATTGTTATCCCCCGCCCGCGCAACTATTTTTTGTTTTATTATATAAATGTTCATTTCAATACCACTTCCCTATGTAACGTGGTATCTGTTCTATAAAACTAGATTAAAGGATAGTTAGTTGGAAGTTTTGGGTTAAAGGGGTGCTATATAGGCTCTCAAATCTGCTATTGTGAGCATTGTGCTGTGTATATATTTGATTAGAGGCCTGATGATGGAACGGTAAATGCCGTTCCGAAACATAGCCAGGCATCGAATATTAGATTTTACCTCATTTTTAGTGGTTATTATAAACGATGTTGAAGCATTCGGAAGAAAGGAACGAATCCGCACCCAGCCAAAAGGAAGACAAAATCGATGTATACCTGCAAATTCTGTTCAATCGGATCTTTGCGAAACTGAAAGAGCAAAGCAACAACCCGTGAACGCAACTCGCAGAGAGTCAACATACCCATACATTTTTTGGAAAAGCTGCACGAAGCTAGTGTCCATTCGCGTCAGTAAATCTGACTAATTTTTATACTGTGCGACTGGTTGGATACAATGTGGTTGGTGCTTATCTCTTTCGTTAAATTTTTCAAATGAATTATCTTTTTCTGTTTGCTTAAACGTGTATTCGTTACAGAGCGCGTCTTTTATGTAGACAGACAGTGTGGCTGAACGAAATTTGAACGAGCCCCCGTGCTCTAGGTTTATATGTGTACTGTAAAAGTACACTAGGTTTTTTATTCATAGTGAGGATGGTTTTTATTCGGAGTTTACCTTCTCTTTGATAGTCTTCCAACCAAGGCTGATGAGCACTATCTGCCCAGATGGAGTCCGCGTGCGCATCATAGTTCTTGGTAAAAAGCCCTGCGCGATGTGGCATTGAGTCGAGATCAGTGGCGAACTTGTTGCAGATTTATAGAAGAATCATCTTCGTAACTTTCATTTCTTAGTAGGTTAGTGTCAACTGCGAAGTTTGGATTGTTAATGACGCAATACGGTGTAAACCACAGGGAAGCTATATTGCTGATGTTGCCCTGCCCTAATGCTGACTTGGCTAAAATGGTGTTGCGTAGAGGTTTAGTTTGCCTCAATTTTGTGTGCTACCTAGATGAATATGCTCATAGTACCTAGGAAGTCTCTCTCTTTCTCAAAAATCTCACTAAAAATTTGTGTGAATAAATTATTATTTTTGTCCTAATGTAAAAAAATTCCTATTTTTTGTTCCTCTTATGGTTATATGGCAGTGAAATATTAGTTACTATTGGCTTTTGTGTGGCTGTGCATGATGAGTAAATTAACGTCAATTGTTCTAAATCTTGATCACAAAATAATCAATACATTATTACGCCTAATGAAAAATTTTGCGGATTTTTGTATTTAATTTATAGTTTTAAAACAGCTTCATAGTGAAATTATTGCCATTTATACAATATAATACACTAATCTTACATTAAATTTTCCTTAATTATTTAGTCTGGAGTAACTAACAATATTCTGTAAATGAAGCCAGCAGGCAGAACTTTAGCATGGATATATTTTTAATTAAGAATGGGGCAAAATCTTTAGAACCGACGATAGATCGCAGGGAATATGTATTGGTAATGATAGATTAAAATGAAACTTGATTTAGTGTGGTAAACCATTTACAGCTCATTTTATTTCGAAAGTTAGTTTAGTCACCATACAGGTATAACATGGAAACATGACTTTGATAAGAACAATTTTTTATCATTTTGATGTATAAAATGTAACTTGACATTTACATAACGAATAAAACACATTCTGTGTTAGAAAATTAATGTTAAAGTGGGAATTCGAATACTGTAACGTGTTTTTTTCACTTCAATCAGTATCTAACGCGTAATTAGCAATGCTACGTATCTGCTACATTGATTTTCGTATTCATGTAGTTGCACTTCGTAAATATGTGTATATCGATTCGACTAAAAAGCAGAAACCCGTTTGCTTCTGTCTTAAGACGGGTAATTAGCTTTTTTCTGTTCACCTATTCCATCTTTATTCAGTCTTTGGTAAAGACGGAAGTGGTGAATGTGGATGCAACCATGGAAATTCCTGGTTTTAAAGCGTGAGTGGTGCATATAGAAATAATTTGCTATACTTTCAAAATTTCATGTATAAAATTTTCAAAGTCGAGTGGATCAGCAAAATGTCGGACACTTGATTTTAACTACAGGGCAGTCACCTGAAGCCCGCTTTTAGTTGGATTTGCTCACCAGGTGGCAGACGATACGAGTCATTTTTGCTCCCCTTGGTTGATTTAGCATCCAATACAGACGAGCACAATCTTTGCAAAACCAAAAGTTTTTCTTCACTTAAAAATGCCGTCGCCAATTCGCTTATTTACGATTTCAATTACGACTTGGTCAGAAAAAGGTGCTAAACCATGGTTTCAGATGCTGCTCATGACGCACGTCATTGGCGCGCCTCCCAATGACAGGAGATGTTCCCATACGACGCTAAGAGAATTTCAAGAAATTACGGTAAAATATTCTTGTACCTCAAAAGATCTTTTGAAATTCAGTACTTAAAATCTGGCTTTCAATTATCTTTTATTGTAATCTCTACAGTAATTTCACGCGTTGGCTAGTTGTACGGTTGAGCTGACATATATATATTGCTGCTTGCCATATATTACGTAGAAATTTAATATGCAATATCTGGAAGGCAATCAACATTATATATATATATATATAAATATATATATATATATATATATATATATATATATATATTTATGCTTCTACTGATGTGTCGCTAGTAAGTACGAAACGAATGTTTATGAGATTATGCGTTCTGTTCACGCTGTTTCTCGTTTATCCTTGTGGTCCTTTTCGAACCAAATTGTTACTAGTTGCGCAACACCTAATATAAAATTGCATATATATTTGTTCTCAGCATCAAATAGTGCAAAATATGTAAGTGTTTTTGTGTTGAACACAACACTTATCGACATAGAATGTAACTTGGCTTTTCTTTTTAATTGAGGGCTATTTGGCGATTCATCATATTCATATTTCCATTGATCTCGATTTTGTGTACACCTGGAATTATATGTACAGCTATCTATCTATAAATCAATATAGGTAACCAGGTCTCTTGAACGTTTCGCAAAGGATGTTTAGCTCTAACTTAATACTCCTAGGGAAACAAATCCTATTTAACAAGTTACACGGTTCTATTAATGTTCCATTTAATGATTTTTGTAGATATTTAAAAAGAATTTGAATTGCTCGATTTAAATGTTAATTAATAAATAAGAATTTTTTATGTGGAGCTAACAATTCTCCACCCTATAAAAACTAGCTCAGGATTTTTTCAACAAATTTTAAGTTACCTTCCATCGTGAACTAAAATTTATATTTCAAATTTGGTTCCAGAATCCGGCATAATAATCTTGTTGCCTCATTCTGCAGAGAGGTAACTAAGGATAATATGACTATTAAAGGAGGCATATTGTTGAGGCCCCAAACCTATTGGTATTTGTAAGCCCCATAGATGCCAGTCATTTTATAAAAGGCGGAGGATTCAACATCCTCTACAATATTAATTTTTCCGTCGCCTTTGTGAGCTATCGGCAACCATTAAAATATCGGTTATATGAAACTATTGGCTTTTCATCTTTGCTAGTCTCATAAATTTATTTTTGTTCTCGCTGACGATTGCTACTTGGGTTCCAGTTTTTGGAATCAATTTTGTTTACGACATTCATTAGACTATGCGTGTAGCGGAAAACTCTCGCAAGATGAATCCACATCTGCTTAAATCTTCTTTTGTGAGTAGTGTACTCTTTATGTGTGATTCAAGGCCTGATGATGATACCGGAAAGGACGAGTCAAGTCGTTGCCAGTCAACGCAGACTTAGATCGTACCTCAATTCCAGTGGTTAGTATGAGCGATGATAACGCATTCGAAAGAGAATAAAGAACCCACATCCAGCCAAAAAGAAAACGAACTCGATGCGTACTTGGATATGGGGATGAATCGGATTTTTGCGAAAGTGACAGTGCAAAGCAAGAACTCGCCAAGGCAAATCGCGGAGAGTGAAAAAAAGATTAAATTGGTCTCCTTGATAAATATCCTTTATTAACTTAAGCTATGTTCATTCTGTACTAACGACATTACAACTCAGTACATACGGATGGATTAACTAGCTCTTATATATGTTATCAAAATATTTGTTCTTTGTTGCTCTATAGTTAATAAATTATACGATAATTCATTCTTTTTAAGTTCGAACTAATTACGCTTAGAATCGATTTGTTGTTAAATGATGGAAATTGTAAGATCAATTTGAGAAACTTTAGAATTTTGACTTGTACACCTCACTGCACTGGCAATGCAAGCACTGTTACGTTCAATGCAATGACTAACGCATAACGAATATGGTATCCAATAAACAATTGTGACGTGATGGTAAATAATCATAAACTAAGCAATAAATTTTATGCTTTCTTTCCTCAACTTGAAACAACCTAATGCTTCTATGCAATTGTTTATTAGGTGTTGCGCACCTAATAACAAATTAGTTCAAATGTGAACAGAAGGATAAACCAAAGAGAGCATGAACAGAAAGTATAATCTCATGCACATTCGTTTCGTGCTTACTGGCGACTCATCAGTAGGAGCCGGTATTACGCCCTTTAACCACTATATATTTGGTAGAAGAATGTGGAATAATAGGACGGTACAATCTCCTATACGAATGTGTACTCTTGCAGTAGTGAAGCTAACATTACATAAAGTCATCGAAAATGCGAATTCCACTCTACATAATATATATACTTGGTCTTTAAAGGGTACCAACACTATGGCTATTGTGTCAGTACCCGATACAAACATTATGGTACCAAAAAGGTACATGATACTAACACTATGGTTGCCGAGTCGATACATGGTACGAACACGATGGAATTCACCGAAATTGAGAATTACAACTATTTCTGAACTCCTGTCACTCCAGTAAATCCATAAACTCTGGCTTTAATCGATATAATTTATTACATTTCGCGGTAATCATGACATCATTCGATTAAATATATAACAGTTAGATACAGTTTGTGATGCAATATTATAATTTTGGTATCGGGTACTGACACAATAGCCATAGTGTTAGTATCCTTTACAGACTCGGTATATATATACTATATAGAGTTTATTAGCGTAGAAGTCGCATTTCCGATGACTTTATATGAAGTTAGCTTCACTACTGCAAGCTTACACATTCGTATAGCAGATTATACCGTCCTATTTACCCACATTCCTAACTCAAATACGTAGTGGGTAATAGGTGCAATACCGCTCCCACTGATGGGTCGCCGGTAAGTTAATGCTAGTTTCGTTTATTTTTCTAATAAGTTAACATTCTCGTATTTCAACGTAAACATTCAGATTAAGGAAGCCCTACATTTCTATGCACGGAAAAATGTGCCCGTCAATCGAAGTCGCATGCTCCATTTTGTAAGTTTGTTCGAGCATTTGACGCTTGTTCAACATTTCGTTCACTGAATACAACATACGTCAGACAGATTACATCAAATCGAAATATGTTGTTTGCATTCCGAACAACGCATAATATAAAGGTTTGCAGACTGTCAACTACACGCCCGACATTATAGACAAGACTCTAAGCTTGTGGCTTAGAGAGTACACAATCAGGACATCAACTTTATTTCGTAAATAATCTGCAAAACTCAAAAGAGTTTGCCTCAAGTAAGAAGGTTAATGGAGTGTTCTTTCGCATTTGCTTATTTTTTAATTTTGTAGAACAGAAAAAAAGAAAGATTTAAGGAGGAAAGAAAATATAAATAGGTCAGCGCATAGCCAATTTTACGTTTCCCATATTTTGGACAACCGCTGATACTCTGTCTCCCTAATTTATATTTTGAATTTTTTGCCTTCAAAATATTCGCTATTTTAATACTTTTGATTTTTTGTCCAATAAAAAATACTTAATTATTTTAACGAAATTTCATCAGCGGAGAGCGCACATTTGGATCCTGTTGTGGTCGGCCTTATATTGTCGTAATGTAGGGATGAATTGCTCTAAACGTATTTGTCAGATTTCAATTTTCTTTGATGCATTCTTCCAGGCTGAACTGATAATCATAATCTAATATAATGCTACATTTGTCTAGTTAAAATTAAAGCCTCATAATTTGTAATATTCGATTTTTATATTTGGCCAAACAACAATCGTCCTTGGAAGTCATTCGACCTATCAGAAGCACCTTTATCGATACGACAGTTTTATCCTGCCATATCTCACATTACTGAATAAACGTTAAAATACAGGTAATTTGCCTCTAAAATACCCTGTATTTCCCAATGTCAGTAAACTTAAACCTATCCATGCTCAATAAACAGTGTGAGATAATATACCTCAAAGGTTAAACACAAGCATTTGTTATACATAAACGTATGCAATGTATAAACTTTACACGCATTTTCCTCATATGGTGTCTAAATTATGCGTTCACATAATAACTATGCATATTGTTGCTTTCTTTAATTGGCACTTCAAATGGCCTCTTCATGACAAAGCATGGCACTCTGAAAATTTTATTACTCCTGCCAACACCCTGGTGAATGGAGTGCCTAATAAAATCAATAATTACACTAATTATGGGTCAGAGAACCAAAAGCAAAGACAAAGTCTCCAATTTCGCAACGACAACATGAAAATACAACCAATATTAGTATGCAATCATTGAACTTCTTAAATGTGGAGTTGTAATGCGCGGAGCTGTCCTTGTTGTTTTGAATTTCGCCGCCATTCTCTTGTGGGGAACACATGATAGCACATGTAGGTTGGTAAAATCTTGAATCCTTTACATTTCCAGATGCACCGATTTTTGGCCATGATTCATGAGTTCTCAATTTTCCTTTCATGTTGAAGCCATAGTAGGAGAATCTTATTCGAATGTCATTTTCAGACAAGCAGCTGACGCAAGGCTTCAAAATGAGGGGAAAAGTGAGAACCCATCAATCAAAACCGAAAATCAGTGCACCTGGAAACGTAGGGGATTCAAGATTTTATTGCCCTTTTATTGAACTTCTTAGTTTGAATTGAAAATAGGACCAGGAAAGTAATACAGGAATAATTATCTAACCAAGCATAGCATTGCGCAAGAAATTTGCCTTTCGACAGTGACTCAGCAAAAGCAAACTCATAAAAAAGACAAAATCAACAAGCGAAAAACTAATGAAAAATCATTTTTGAAATACCCTGGCCAGCATAAATAATGTGTAATTCCAATGATGTATGTGTTTTTTACTTACTAATTTACTACATACTACGAGCTGGTAGTACATTCAAAATCAAATTTCTATTAGGTCAAAAGATTTTTGGCAAATGGCCGTTTCTGTCTTTCATATGAATGCGTATAAAAGTAATATAAATGTTAAACGCAAATAAAGTCATTCAGCATACACTCCATATATATATATATGTGGCGGCCATTTTAAGGGTCATTTTTGTTCCTGTACATACAGTCGTGGTTAGTGTTGTATGTAATGTTGTATTAAAAATAGTCTTCCTTTTCGTAAACTAGATCAATCTTCTAATACATTGGTTTTCTTTTAATTTTCCTCCTATATAAATGGAAGCAGACTGATTAAGGTGTACACGAGACATGTGTGATTAACACTCACTGCGGAAATTCGTTTTTGAATAAAAACTTGGTACAAGTGAATAAATGTGTATAATTAAAACTTTTTGTTATATATATATATATATATATATATTTAGTCTTTTATTTTATTTTATTTTTTTTTGTTTATATAAACAGGGCACTTATTCAATTTTACCAATTTATCAATTCTGCATAAGGCAAAATCATTATAATTGTTATATATTTATGGAACTCTTTATATAAAACAACAAACATTTGGCATAAATATTCAAAATTTTCATCAACATGACCTTCTAATCGATTGGCCACAAATTACAGAACCAAACAAACATTCACTAGCATCCAGACAATACCAACCTCCCTAACCCTCGACGAAACTCAACAAACATTCGATCGGACTGGCAACAAACTGAAGGGAAAAACTCAGCTTCACATACGCAAACAGAAATTTCGAAAACATATGAGAGTTCAACACTGCAATCCGCACCTGCGCTCATACCGAGTGGAGAAAACAAAATTGCTGAACACGGGGAAACGAAAGACTACATTCGGTAAAATAACATTCGTACACGTAACGGCCCAGGATTGCGAACAGTTGGTTAACTCTCAATCAATCAAAAAAACAATGACAAGATCCAAGACATCACTTTGTAATTAAGTGAGAAAGACTTTTATAAGCAAACAGAGACACGCACAGGCACATACGCATACACACTTACTAATCAGTCAAAACAATAAGTAGAGGTAAAACCGAGTCAGTTTTATTGCCCCCATCATAGTAAAATGAAAACCCAGGATGTAGAAAAATGAACGATAGTAAAGTGAAAGTTGGTCGACTCGAAATAAATGACGATTATCCACTTTTTTATATATGTTCTTTTCTTAAAAACAAGAAATATACTGTGTGATATTCGAAGGCAATGGGTATAATATATATATATCGACGCTGTTAATTTATACCATCACCATTATTTCGGAGATTTGGGAGATATATCTGAAAATGACCAAAATTAACTATTGTGTATGCCTCTTTTAACATAGGTTTCATACTTTATCACGGGTTTGTCATTTACTCGATGATAGCTTTGGACAAGTTGACCGAAGTAGAACCAAAATATAAATAGAATAATCGAAAATGTCTAGTCTACGTTCACAGTGAGCGACAAATTATAGCACACATGATTTCGTATCTGATTTGAAAACCATCCAGATAGTGTATAGTTTTAAAAAGATTAATTTTATTACTAGAAGGGAAATAAAAAATTCAATAATGCGTGTATGTCAATGTATATCGCGTTTAGAGATGGTTTTTGCTACGTCAAATTACTTGGTTACGTTTTCTGTGTTGGTTAATCCGATTTTATAAAAAAAACTCGGACGCCAACAATGTTTGGCAAATAAATCTTCAAGTGCAGAATATAATGTGCACACGTAAAGTCAATAATCTCAGCATACCAGTGTGGTCTGTTCCAAGTTACCTACTTTGTGTTTTTCATTCTCAAGAAGTCACATGCGTGAACGAATGTTTCGAAAGGCACTCGATTCATACAATTAAAAAATATTGTGAACTCAACCACTCATCCCCACTTTTTTTGGCCCATTCTAGTAGATTCTGCATTAAAAAATTTTGAAATATTGCTCCTTCTGCAGGAAACTGACTTTAATTTTCCCTACCTGTTCGTAGAATGTAAAAACGTATCAGTATCTGGCCTGACTTGATTCAGCACGAATTAAAAGGTATATGCATTTTGAGGTTAGCTAAAATCTTGCAAACCAGTGAGTAATCTCTAATCTCATTCAGTTTTGTATTTATCGATAAGGATGGAAGAATATTTATCCTTATTTTAAATATTTCTCTTCCAAATGTCGGATGTAGCCTCATCGAACAAAAATTGTGCTCTTCAACACAACTTTAGCCTGTTGTAACTTGTTATCTTGGACTGAAGGCTAATGCTTTCATGCTCTAGGCCAAATGCAAAGGGATTGTGATTTTGGTCCTCAATTTCTTTTCGATTGCATATTTTTTTTGGCAAAGATGCAGCAACATCACAAAAATAGTGCATTTTAATCAGGCAACTGAATGAACATCGTTGTTTACACAAAAATAGTACATACCAGCTTTAAGACACATATTTGTTTGGTTATTACGATTTACACAAACAAATTGCACACTTAGCACACAGTTTTACCTTCTGGACAGGAACCAGCCAACGAAGTTTATTCATGCTGATGAATCAGCGGCATATTTGAATATGATTTTGTCAAATGATGTCTATCACTTTTAAAATGCACCAGCTGTTTTTATTATAAAAAATCAACAGATAAATTAAATTTACACGTTTCATTTAAACCAGTTTAGTTTTAATCAAGATAAAGAATAGATAATAAGAAGGTCGCTAGTGTTTTCAGAAAAATAATATTCGCCAAGTTATAAGAAATGCATCTTTCCAAGTTTTCACATTAGATTTTTTTGGTACAGATCTAATATATATATATATATATATATATATATATATATATATATAAATATATATATATATATATATATATATATATATATATATATATATATATATTCAGGCACTTTCCTATGTGCAAAAGCAAAAGAAATTTTTGTTTTGCTCATAGGAAGGTACAGTGAATTTTATTAAAAACTCGTATTTAAAAGAAGAATTTATATATATATATATATATATATATATATATATATATATATATATAGAGAGAGAGTAATTGTGTATAAAAGGTTGCTGGATCTAGTAACAAATTAGTTGAAATAGGACCAGGAGGATAAACGAAAGACTGTATGAATGGAAAGTATAATCTAATGTGCACATTAGTTTCGTGCTTAGTAACGACTCGTCAATAGGAGCCGGTATTACGCCCTTTAACAACTATATATTTGGGTGAAAAATGTGGGACAATAGACGACTGTGAAAACCGGCAGAAGTGAAGCTAACTTCATATAAAGTCTTCAACAATGCGACTTTAAAGCTTGCTCGCTATACGTAATATATACATACATATATAAAGATATGTATATATATATATATATATATATATATATATATATACCGAGACTGTAGAGGGTACCAACAATATAGGTATTGTGTCAGTACCCGATAACAAAAGTTTTGTATCGAAATGGTCATGGTACTAACACTATGGCTGCCGAGTTGGTACATGATAACAACACGATTGATTTTAATGTATGCTAAAGTTTACCAAAATTGAGAAGTACAACTCTTTCTGAAAACCTTTTACTCCAGAAATCCATACACTTTTGCCTTGATCGATATCAGTTATCATCAAATTTAGAGATAATCATAAAATCATTCGATTAAATATATAATAGTTAGACAGCACGAGATTGTACTTTCCGTTCATTCTGTCTTTGGTTTATCCTACTGGTCATATTCGAACTAATTTTTTACTAGGTGTGCATCACCTTATACACAATTGTTTTCAAGTTGTTTTGAAATAGGAAACCAGGTATAAACTAAGAAATGAGTAATTATTTAAAGCATTCAAATTTCGGAATACATTTCAGAATGTGGCAATTTCTTTATTTTGTCTTATATTGACTGAATTAGGTCGTTCTTTATAAACTTCATTTAGAATTGCAATATAGTGGGTAAGATGAATTTGTTGTTTACATTAGGCTACAGTAAACTATTCATTAAATGTATTTCTGGAACAGTAAGAAACAAGCAATAACACATGCTGAGACAGGCGAAAACGCAAGAATGTTATGTAATCATACAGTGGAGAGAAGGAGAAAACAAAATAAAAGGAAACTCGTCTGGTTTTTGTTACGAATTTCAAAACCAATGTTGTTTGTCCTTGGAAAGGTTTTGTGCTTTATTTTGCTGTATCTAGTCATTAATCTCGATGTTTGCGCTAAATTTCAGTTTTATTTAAAATAAAGTTAAACTAGATATTACGCAAGAATAACTCCAAATGCTCGTATTAATTGAATAATTTTAGTTTTTTACCGAGAAGGTCTACTTGAATAAAATCGCGGATAAGGACATTAAAGTTTTGCAGAAACAGATTCAGACAAAAACAGGTCTTAACCTTCACCCACCACTCTTTCTACAATCTTGACTAATCAATTTCTACCTCCCTTAAAATTGTCAACTCTTTTGCACATTTTCTTATTGTTTTGTGGATATCACCGAAAGCATTTAAGTTCTCATTTGATGTTCTCTTACGACAAAAATTATTAATACAAGGACAATTATTCAAATATTGTTCAGCGAGACATCGCATAGTTTGAACTATGCACTCGTCTGACTTCAAATGGCAAATAGGTGCACGACCTATCAATTTTTGTGGCGAAAGTTGCAAAATTTGTAACTTTATGACTATATGGAAAGCGGTTAGCTGACATTTCATGTCGTGAACAATGTATACCAAACCACTAGAGCCGCGTATCTGAATTTTCCTGTTCGAATGCTTAATTAACCTTATCCTTGTTGGGCTGAACAATGTGTTTGCATCCATTGTCTTTAGTTTGACTCCGAATAATTTTTTGTATTGCGATGTAATCATTTACTGCACTCGTACACTTATCCCAGTGAATTTACAGCGATTTAACAATATCTGACGATTCACCAGATATTCGTACTTCACGCCTGTCTGTTTATGTGTGTGGGGGTTTTTTAATATTGCAAAATAAGGGCGAAAGACGTCGGTAAATGGTAGTGAAAAATCTTTACATAGGCTTCGCAAATGGTGGAACACAATGACATTGATTTTTATCTCTACCTCATAAATTTTACATAAAGAAACAATAGGTGAAATAAAATCCTTCGTGTTAAACAAGTTACCTACAAATCATCCAGACAATCTCTCTTTGACTATTTGTAAATGTTAAAAAACTAGCAGCGCATATATTGCTAAAGACGATAGGAAAATCGCTAGAAATATCAAAGAAATATAAAGAAAGATAGACTAGGTGAGTTTATTGATTTGCTGGAATAGCAGGTGATCCGGATTAGATGTAATTGCCGATTTTGGCAAAATTTAGCATACATTGAAATCCATTTTGTTGGTACCATGTACTCACTCGGCAACTATAGTGTTCGTACCATGTATCTTTTCGTTACTATAATGTTGGTATCGGGTACTGACACAATAGCCATAGTGTTGGTATCCTTATAGACTTGGTATATATATTATATATAGTGAGTTGGTTTTGAGGTCGCATTGTCGAAGACTTCAAATTAAGTTAACTTCACTATTGCCTGTTTACACATTCGTCTAGGAGATTTTACCGTCGTATTTTCCCACATTCCTCACCCAAATATATATTGAATAAATGACGTAATACTGGCTCCTACTGACCATTCGCCAGTAAGCACGGAACGAATGTGCACAAGATTATACTTTTAGTTCATGCTCTCTTTGGTCTATCCTTCCGGTCATCTTTGAACTAATTTTTTACTAGGTGCGCAACACCTAATACACAATTTCATATTTGATTCAGTGTAGTATTTCATTTTAATGCAAAATCCATATTTCATAAGACATTAATCATCCTTTAATAGGAAACCATTTTAAAAACATATTGTACTGACAATTTATTTTACTAGCTAATATTCGATATGCTAACTAAATAAAACCTCACACGTGTAATCATTCATAGCCTAATCAATAAAATAGACTGACGACTTTAATTACACTGAACACCTACAACATCTAAATTGATGCGGTTGCTGCAAGAAATTCCAATCTGTGGTGTGAAATGCTGACAAATTATAATCTTGATTTATTCAAGTGAAAAATCGCAATTATTCCTGTTCAGACATAAAACACGAGTTTAACTAAGAAAACACAATTTTTCTTCGCATTTATCGATACAATTCACAAGATGTTTTTTTGTGCACTAAATACGCATATCATAAATCTATCGGTCTTACAGGATCAATGTACAGCCGAAACAAACAACGAGCTAATGCTTTAAAATATTTCATTTTACCATGACAATGTCAAGATTTTTGTGGCATTAAATTAATTTTGAGATAAATAATATTTTGAACCACAGAACACTCGTTCTAACTAAATCGTAGTTAAATAAATTAATTTTAGCATTAAAGGATTGGTATATTGCTGTATTGTTTTAACACTAACCAATATTCATCAAGAGCATTTTCCTACCATTCCTTCACTAAATCTCCATTTATTCTATTTCTTAACAAAAAATGTTGAAATATGATGGGTGAACTTGGCATTAGTTTGGCACAAAATTATATTTTTCCGATAGTAGGATTTTTCGAATAACTTTATGAAGTTTATAGATTCGTTTTTGGTTCTCAGATGTATAAAGAAAAGCATCACATAAAGTATGGATTTTTATGATTTGGTTTGCCCCTACAAGGTTCGCTAAACGATAGCAGAAAGTGATTTCGGAAATGCCAGATACAAAATGCGAGTTTCAAACATCTTGATAAACTAAACAAACATTGGTTGCGCTGGTGGTGATAACAATTAATTTAATCAAGGTTGCCATCTTAATATAAACATCTGACCCATTATATATATATATATACATTTGTCAGTATAAACTAAGTATTGTAAATTGTAAAATTGTCAATTTATGCAGTAGACCAATTTGGTCCTTATTGGGAACTTAGCACGTACTGTCAAGAATTTTCAGCGCACAGGGCTCGAACGTGGACACGTCTGCTTCGGAATCTGTTGCTCTATTCACTGAGCCACTTTGCCGCATATTACAAACAATTTGCAGTTATTGGCAAAAAAATGTTTCTTGATTAGCCTTTCCTTTAGGGTGGCTCTAAGGTAAGTGTAACAGATTCCGAAGCATACGTGCCAAGATTCGAGCCCTATGCGCGACAAATTCTGGACAGTACGTTACAAGATCTAAAAAAAGACGAAACCGGTCTACTGGATGAATTGCCTTTTCTACACAAAGCAATTTTAGTTTATACTGGCAAACGTAATTAATGAGTCTTGTTTTTATATCAAGATCGCAACCTTGATTAAAGTCGCCTTGATAAATTTTGGCACCTCTATTGAATAAATTAATTTGTGACTTGAAAAAGCCTAAACACATAAGCTGACTTCCAAATTAAGATACTTGGGATGGCGATCATAGCATTTCAAAACACTATCTATTACGTCATTTCATATGGTAAGATAAAGAAATTGCTTGAATTTAGACAAGCGATACTATCCAGGCAATGATTAGTTGGGCTGCAATTATACACTTAATATCTCGTTAAAGTCATAAGTGTGCGTGCGCACATGTGTTGTTAGTTTATTTTACAATTTTATAACCTATTTGCTAATTTTTCATTCATCTATGTGACTCCATTACGATAATCAAACTTATTGGTGATTTAGAAATCTAGCAACATTGTCAACCAAACACAAAATTAATAACTGTGAATTTCAGCGATGCACGACTCAGGTTGCACAAAAAGCGATGCGTAATTCTGTGCAAATATTAGTCGTGAGGTAGATCCAGGACATATATTAGTATATATTAGTATTGAACAAAACTACGGTCTAGTATAGGGACCTTATTAACTATTTAATGCAAGGCTTAGACAATACAAATGACAGATATCAAAAGACGTCCAAATTTATTTCTTCAATTCAAAAGCGCAAGTCACATATATATATAGCCATATATATTGCTTTTCATCAGCCAAACGTTCTCACATCGGTAGATCAAAAAGGGGCTTGAAACTAGAATAAATCAGCATTTCCCTCAAAAACTACTGAAGAGGGTGCAGCTCCTGCACAAAAATTATCAATTTGAGAATATGTACTACTAACAGGCCATGCTGTTAGTAGTAACAATTTTTCAGTTCTGTACAAGACAAAAACGGAAAAAATGCTTTTGGTTTTTGAAGCTATTGCAATTAATAAGCTGAACCCCTCCTTAAACGTGCAGAAAGTAATTAAAAAAGAAAATAAATTTGATTGGAACAAAGACATAACTGACAGACCTTCAAAAATAGCCTATGTTCCGCAAAATACGACAAATCCGTCAATTATGGACACACTTGCAATAAAAGCGATGACATCAAATGACGTTACGCAAACGGAGTGGTCTAAATTGCGTAAAACAATGACAGACATAGCTAAGAGGGGATTGGTCACGACAAATGCACAGTTGGGATTGGATGAACGAATATATCAACGAATCCAGAATAATGGTTGTAGAAACTGGTTGAAATAAAATTAATTAATAAATGTTATACCATGGAGTACGTTGTTGTGTTCTCATATATATATATATATATATATATATATATATATATATATATATATAAATGGATAGATTTATATTCGATAATGACACATGGATGTCGGTTTGTAAGAACTTAAGATTGAATGTGATGCCACATAGGCTTAATTGAAAGTGATGAGCAACCAAAGTTTAAGTTCGATCATGAACGAAAGCCGCATGGTCTCTTCAGAATGAGTGACGAATTGGATAAGTACAAAGCTCCGATGAAATTTGTCCCGGGTTTCAGCAACTATTGTGACATATTCTGGCAAAATCTTGACATGCTCATAAAATGTACGAAATTGGAGTATCTATTAATATGTCTCTGCTAACCTATGCAGAGATTATTTTATACCGGCAACACATATATAATAAAAATCCTGCTATAAACCCTCAATATAATATAACTTCCCCAGAAGTTATGGAGTCTGTGTTATAATGGGATATTGGCGTCAAATGAGAAATGTAGTTTCAAAGAGAATATATATAAGCTCCTCCAGAATACATGGCTAACAAAATTAAAAACTCGTATAAAACTGAAAATTTCGTATAGTTTAAAGATGAAGTGGTGCAGAGATTAAGGGTAAAGCCTCAACGGTATTGTACCCCGATTAGAACCCTGGGCCTGGCAAATTCTGGCATATATTTGGCGAGCTTTAAATAAGGACAAAACCGAACTATTTGATGCATTGTCTTACTTGCCTTAAGCAATGTTTATCTTATATTAATCATAAATATATAATCAAAATTATACCATAAACTTTCACTTATACATATAAATATATAAATATATATATATATATATATATATATATATATATATATATATAAGATACGATTGACATACGATGGCACACTCAGTTCAACAATGAGACCGATATTATCCGTAATTGGCGTTCATTCGAAATAGAAAATATTTTCCTCACCAAGATTTTAATCCGAAAGTGATTTAAAGCATTGTAGGTACATTACATGGCCATGGAAGAAATGCTTCCGGATTTAAATCATAGCCGCAAAATTATGGCTTCTGGTTATTCGTGGAATTAGGGGCGAATTAGGTCTAATATTTGAATTGTGTTTGCTAATCTACGCAATGATTAGTTTATATATAAAATATATTTATTTATGTTCATTGATTAAGTTTATTGTCCACAATAATTATTATTAATTATGTATGTTAGAAACAAAATTGTACCATTATTTATAGTGTAATTACAATAGATGGTGTAAATATTTTCGCGTTTATAATTAACTGTAGAAAAACATCTGCCCTTTGTCTTATGGTAGGCTATTTAAAGTCCGATTAATAAATATTTTAGCAGCGGCTTACTTAATGAAATCAACTTGAAGCATTTCACCAAATTGCATAATAATCGTGTCTGTAAATTTATTAAATACTCCGAGTTTTTTAGTTCTGGTTAACACATGAAAGTTCAAAATTATTGAGATTCAGAAAGAACAATTCAAGTGATGCATTAATTTTTTTAAATTTCCATTATGCATAAAATTCTTAATAAAACCTTTAGAAAGACTGATTATTATAAATACTCTCATTTTGATTAGCGAAACTTTAAAATAAAATAATGTAGAATAACTAAGTTTACTGGTTTTTTACTAATTTAACTCTTCTAATTATTTGTCAACTGGGTTTTATATCTCAATTTATTTTGTCCCCTACAACCTAAAGGTTTTCAGTTTCAATTACATTAAAAATAAAAATATAGAAATTTATTTAATTTATTTTGTTACGTTATATCAATTTAATTTGAAATAATTATTTGACAGTGCAAATACGATCAAGTTTTTATTTGTAATTACATTCTTAAATCTGGCAATTAATTGATGAATGTCTTATAAGGATGAAACGGGTCTACTTGATTAACTGCATTTTCAATATTATTCTGTCTTTTAATCAAACTCACAATATATATCCGATTAATCTGGCAAAAATACACATTATAAGCACTTATGAATGTAGAAAAATGACGCTTTTTTCTGCATTGCACGACTCGTTTAACGTGTGCTTTTTGATACCTGAAATTCTTCAAACATAATGTTAAAACTTCTTTAAATCAAGTTTGCGAGCTTGAAGTAAACACCAATGCCATTGTATTTAATTAGTTGTCGATCAACATATATAACTTTAATTTCCATATATATTCAATGCGGTTTGATCCTCGATAGACAGTTTCCCGTCGAACTCTGATGATGATAATGGAAGGTCGAAACACGTCAGTGCGTTGCGATTGGCGGGAGTTTTGTTATGTTGCATGACGACTGGTTAAATACAATGGGATTGATGTTTACTTCAAGCTAGCAAACTTGATTTAAAGAATTGTTACCACCACCCGCGCAATCAATTGTTGGTATATTATGTTAAAACATTTTTATTACCACCTGCACATTTAATATTTCTTTAACTCCTATGGATGCTCCAAAAGCTACAGCCAAAATCTTTCTAATTGCCTAGAACTTACGCAGCCAAAATTAAGTCAAATACTATGTAGATGAGAATACTAGGAGTAACAGTCGCGAAGAGATTCAAGTTAATTAATTTGCTATTTGGAACTGTTGCTTTTAATCCAATTAAAAATATTCCGATTTTTCCATATTTCAAATTCGCAAACATGATTTAGAATTAATTATTTTCTTACCAAGTCTACGGTTCAATTTTTTTTAAATAACGTTGAAAAGATCTGAAAGAAAAAAATAGCTTTTTGTCATCTTTTGCTTGTTTTACTTGAGAAATAAGTCAGTTATAAATTTTTCCCAAATGTAAACTATGTTAAATGAACAATTTTTTGTCAGTGATGCTCTCGTTCACAAATCGAATTTGAACGTCATTTGACATGTAACTAAGGAAGACACTTTTCATTATCAAGGTTTTCTCATTTTTAATGAACAAAACGTCTTTACTGAGAGGCGTATAATAACACCTGTCCTTGATCTTGAGTAGGGCTTTAACCCGAATTCCATCTTATTTATACCAATTCAACGTAGAATTTAAGCGTTGATTTCGATTGCTACCACATATACTTTTTTAAAGAATGAGAACAATGTTGGTGTAATTTAATTAGTAAACTATAGCAAAATTGAAGACTTGAATGTTGAATGCAATGTGATTTATTTTCATGGGTGTGTATCAAATAATTATGCTACAATCTTAAAGATATTGCTATTGAATTATCTTGTTTAAACAATTTATAATGGAAATTATTTAACAACTTTTGATGCTAACTTGAGGTTTTACCAGCACCGCGCTTATTTAAGTTTACTTTAGTTTTTATTATATTTAAAAAAAATGATATTTAAAATTTTTTAATAACTGGACCAATTTATTAATTTTCACTTCTATGAAATATAAATTCATTAATTATAACAAACTATTAATGGACAATTTAAGTATTTATTTAATACACTGGATTAAATAACTGAGTATAAAAATTAAATCGACTAAGTAGTTCACATAATGAATAGCGAAATGTTTAGAAGATTTGCATTACGTATAACATTAGTTTATTGGACGTAAATAAGGCGCGCATTTTTTCAATTTAATCCAAATTATTTATGTTAAATGTATTTCATCCAAGCAATAATGGTATATTAAAATTTATAACATTACATCAAAGCAGAAATAGCTCAAAATAAATTTAGAATAAACATTTAACTTTTATTTGAACCAAGAATGAAAAACTGTTTACCAGATTCAACATGTCTGATTATTCCTAAGTGCACAAAATGCAGTATCTTGCAAAATGAGTGATAAAATAATAAATCCAGCAAGATGTTTCTGCTAATTTGACTGTTTAAAATTTTCTAATAATTCATATATGTTTCTGAACAAAAAACAGAGTTTTTATCCCATTTTTAAAATGTATACACAAAAACACACAAACACCAAAACAAATTTGCTGTAACAACTGGCAGGCCAAAACACAAGAAGCATTTTCAGTGCAACAAAGCCTCACTTGTTTATCTAGCTGCTAAAGTATATTGCTCTCTTCTAGTTGCAAGGTGCCAAATCAGCAGTCAGTATCAAAATGACAGCTGTGGCAGAAATGATTCCTGTCTACATTCCCTTACACAAACATTCCTCTCTGAAATTAACTGTAGATTTTCAGTTTGTACCCACTGGAAAATGAATATCGGAACCAATAGGAAAAAGATGCATAATTCGTTATTTTATTATTAAATAGTATAAGACACCAAGCAAGAATAGCAGTCCAAACGCTTAAATAATTAATTTTCATCTTCCCACATATAATTCGATTTTATTGTGCACTTAAAGTATGTTTGCAAAAATTTCTAATACTATTTTTAAGGCATACAGTTGGATAGGAGCTAGATATTTACCAGAATTTATTTATGTAAATTTTAAACATTCATCTCCTCCTCCAGGTATATTGTATGTAGTTATTATTACATATATATATATATATATATATATATATATATATATATATATATATATATATATATATATATAACACAAGTTCAAGGGCAGGATTTTATTTTATTTCGATTTTCAATATAAACCATTCAATAGAAAATATTAAACATGAAATTGTTCAAGTAAGAGGGTTTCGTTTTTACTGAATCCTCATAAGTTAATTTTCGAAGTTGCGACGAGAGGGATTTGAACCAGGAGGCATTTACACAATATTCTTTAAAAAATTACCAACTACGCCATCGAAGTCGTGCACTATACAATATATATATAAATATATATATATATATATATATATATATATATATATATATATATTATATATAACATATATATATATATATATATATATATATATATATATATATATATATATATATATATATAGATATATAGTAGGCTGTATGGTACAGGATAGAATCCTGCATACATCACAACCATTCCTCTCGAAATTAACTAAGATTAGCTTAAAATGTACCGTAAAATGAATATCGGAACCAATAAAAAAAGCCTTATTCGTTATTTTATTAATAAATAGTATAAGACACCAAGCAAGAATACCGCTTAAATATTGAATTTACATCTTCCCACATATAATTCTATTTTATTGAGCACTTAAATATCAACGTATGTTTGCAAAAATTTTCTAATACTATTTTAAAGGTAAACAGTTGACAGGAGCCAGAAATTAAACATAATTTATTTATAAATTTTACCTTATTCCTCCGTATATATATATATATATATATATATATATATATATATATATATATATAAATTAACCTGCCAGTGTACGTTATTATCTTCCTTCATTATGCATTTCTCTAAATGCTTTTACATATATTAGAGTCCACATCTAAATATACGCAAAAATCTTATACACCTTTTAAATACTGTTTGTTGCGGAGAGCTAATATGTATGCAAGTATGTATTAGGTGTTGCGGACCTAGTAACAAATTAGTTCAGTTGTGACCAGAAGGATAAACCAAAGGCAGCATGAACGGAAAGTATAATCTCATGCACATTCGTTACGTGCTTACTGGCGACTCATCAGTAGGATCCGGTATTACGCCCTTTAATCACTATATATATGTGTGAGGAATGTGCGATAATAGGACGGTACAATCTCCTAGACGAATGCAATGGTGAAGCTAACATCATATAGTCTACAACAATGCGACTTCAAAGCTAACTCACACTATAATATATATGCCGAGTACGTAAAGGATACTAACACTGTCGCTATTATGTCAGTAACCGATACCAAAATTGTTCTACCGAAAAGGTACATGGTACTAACTATGTTTTCCATGTCAGTACATGGTACAAATATGATGGATAACAATTTATGCTATAGTTTACCGAAATTGAAAATTACAATAATTTCTGAACACCTGTTACTCCAGTAAATCCATACACTCTGGCCTTGACCGATATCAGGTATCAGATTTCGCGGTAAGCATGATATCATTCAATTCAATATTTAACAGTTAAATACAGTTCGTTGCGGAGACCTAATATATATGCAAGTATGTATTAGGTGTTGCGGACCTAGTTAATTTGTTGCTAGGTCCGCATCACCTAATCACTTACACCTGTCGGAATACACATAAACATATTAATAAACAATCATATAAGTTATAAGTTCGTGGCTACCGAAGTTAGTAATTATTGAATATCCACATGGTAACATAACATTAGTTTTTGTGTCTTGGTTATGAAACCGCTATAATGTAGCTAAAATAATTTCTACATATTGATTCAAATAATAGTTCATTACTTGCCAAAAAAGGTAAAGATTTATGTGTTAAATTTTAATTTGACCTAAATATTTCAAAATTTGGTAACTGGCACCAGACATCGTATCACTAGAAGTGGTCTGAAAAAGCAAACGTTTAGAACGACTGCGTAATTTTGGCTCCAATAATTTCCGTATCATTCCGTTAAGATCTTCCTAGCCTTCGTTCCTAGATAGGAAAAGAACTTGTAATCTGTGGTTGAATTTCGATTAACAAATTTTGAATTTTTCGAAATGTGTGGAAACAGTAGGAAATTTATATACTTGCGATAAATTTAAAAATGGTTTAATAACTGATTATTTCAATTCGGCAGTATTTTTTATATTAATTTATAATCAGCAGATGATTTATAAATTTCGCTCTAATATAATAATAATGGATTTTTGTATATTTACAATCTGCATTCCTTATCTGTCTAACTGTGAAAGCATTAAACTAAAGTTAAAGTAGTTTATTTGAATAAATTATGAAAAAATGACATGTAAGGTTGCAGATACATCATAATTAAGCCTGCATTGGTACTGTGCATCCTACGTTTAATGAAGCGAAATTTATACAAAATTTTCAAGATTGACAGCCGTATTTCAGCTTTTCAAAGACGCCATGAGTTATGATTCTCGTCAATCAGGCTTATATTTTTGAATTGTCGATGGATTTAAATAATCGCGCCGTGTTACTGAAGGTGGCTTGCCATTTTACATATATTTTTAAATAAAAAAAAACGTTGGGCCATGTCTATTACACATTATTGATTTCATGCAAGTAACCTAGCCATTGTAGTATATAACTAGCCCGCTTTTCACATACACAGTCGGGACTTTCATGGTTTGAAGAAATATCTTGTATTAAAAATAATTCTAAAAAAATTTGTGAGTATTAATTTAATTGATATATTTCCCTATTTTATTAAGTTTGCTTCATGCGCACGCATTCATTACTAGGACGTAGGTCTTGCATTTGTAACAAATTAAGTTAAATGAATATGTACCGCTCGAAATTGTATGCTAATTAGTTAAATCAATCAGGAAACTAATAAATATAATCATATTTTGGAATGATAAATTTGTAGAATTTTTCTTTTTTAAGGCCAATCTTAATTTTTAATAACAAAATAACTAGTCACAGAATATATTTATCATGTGAGAGACAAAGATCGTTTTAAATTACATAAATTTAAAAGGATAATAGTTGAACTGTCGCTGTTTTGGCTGCCAACATCACGTAATATTGATGCGTCATTTTTCTGTAAAAGTGGTAATAAAGTTTGATTAGATAGCTGATAGGTTGGAATAGAACTATAGAGTTAGAAGTTGTGCATTGTTTGGATAAATGCAAAGCGGACCTGGCATAAAACAATTATTTAAATCAAGTTTCCAAGTTTGAAGTAAACACCAATCTCATTGTAATTAAATAGTCGTCAAACAACATAGAAATTTGGCAGCGGACATTTCTAATCAAGTACAATGAATGCAAAACTACTAGAGGTGAGAGAATAATATTCAATTATACATTTCATATATATGCATTGCGGTTAGATCCTCGCTAGTTAGTGTGCGGTCGTACTCAGAATAAGATCATGGAAGGTCAAAACGTGTCAGTACGTGCGACTGGCAATAGTTTAGCTATGTTGTTCGACATCTTGACAAATACAATGGGATTGGTGTTTACTCAAGCTCGCAAACTTGATTTAAAGAATTTTTACCACCACCCGCGCAATCACTGATTGTTTAACTGACTTAAAACATTTTGATTTTTTTTCATTATTCTTAATTTTCCATAAAATGATAATTATCTTTACTTAAATATAAGAAAAAACTTGATTAGTTTTAACGTTCTTAGGGACAAGATCAGAATTTTAAATTAAATTCATCTGGAAGAAAGTGCAATATTTCACATACTCACGTGTTCATGCTTACATGAGACGCATGAGTAAAAACCGTTACTATGCCCGAAGTTCACTACATGTTGGACTAAGAAATTCGGGTAAGTTCTACAGCGCACATTTTTTGATCAAATGTATCGTGGGTTTAATGTGTAGTTCCGGTTCCCACGGATGAACCGCCAGAAATCACGAAATTCATATGCGAATGTGTATCAATTTTGATCATTCTAACTCTGGGAAATCCTTCAACTTCTATTTGAATCAACTTGTCAACAATTATACAACTCGTAATAAAATGTGGTATATATATCCTTGGTTTTCACTTGATTATGTGGGTGGCAGATATATTTACAGGTATATATATATATATATATATATATATATATATATATATATATATATATATACATTATTTATCCGCAAACAGCAAAGCATGGAGTTTGTATGCAGGCATAGTTTTTTTTTATATTGGAAAACAGTTAGTTGTAAATTATTTTTACAGTTGCTCTAATTGTGGGCCTCAAAAGACTTTCTTTTAAGAGCGCTGAATGACTGAGTTCAACAGCAGAGTTTTAAAATTTTATTGTTAAATTTAATTTCGTTATATTGCTCTGGGGAAATTTTTGAGTTAGGTTCTCATAGGAAAGAATTCTTTCTTCTGGTTGAATACTTCCAACATTTGTTAAGCAAGAGACATAGGTTCACATTTTTTGTCGGAAGTTTACTAAAATATATTCATGATTATGTAAGATGAATTGTGAATGTTAAATTCCCCAATCCTCAATATTTTCTATGTGCACATGAAATAGTTACTTTTGTTCATCCTGACTTTTTCATATCAATCTTATCCTATTTCAACTATTTTGTTACTATTAAACAATCATTGATTGCGCGGGTGGTAGAAACAATTATTTAAATCAAGTTTGCGAGCTTGAAGTAAACACCAATTCAATTGTATTTAACCAGTCGTCGAACAACATAGCAAAACTACTTGTTACTAGGTTGGTAATACCCAAAAAAGAAATATATTAATTCACCGCAACAAATTATATCATTTGAGTTGTTAAATAAATAATTTAAGAATGCATACATTTACTATAAAGCAGGTGTAGTCAGCAAAGCAACAATATGCCATTTTGTTTTCGCCCGAATGCAACCTGTCAGTAGGAACTGGTACTCGATATATTGTCAACTAATGGAAATTGAATGGGATCTAGTTGTTTTAAACAAATAGATTGTAAAACAACTAACTGGAAACAAGAAACACAAATACTAAGTTAAACAAACTCGCGCACTCAAGCACAAACAACTCATCAGTTTATATTCAAAAATTATTTTGTTTATTTAGTTGATAATTTAAGGTGTTGCGCAAAACAGATTCCGCTATGTGAAGTTTTATTTGGTTACTTTTTTAAGAACATCCGATAATCCAACTGATTTGAAGTCTATTTCTTGATAAAAAGATTGTTCATCTATTGCGGAAACGTTATCAATTACGCCATCTCTGTTTATTCCAAAACGCCTTCAAATTAACTTCTATGGAAATCTGCTTATCCGGGTAGCAGGGCACACTGTACAACTATGGAAGAGGTATAAGTATACCTTATTGGCTGTTCGATTTCAGCAAGCTTATCCTTCCCATTTATGATTAGCAGTTGTTTTGAATCCTTTACCATTCCAGGTGCAACGATGTTTTGTGGCCTTGATTGATGGGTTCTTACCTGTCTCTTGATTTTGAAGCCGTCCATCAGCTGCTTGTCTGGTCCCAATGTCATTTTTAGGAATGAAGGGACAAATGGGACCCCACCAATCAAAGCCACAAAAATCGGTGCACGTGTAAATATTTAAGATTTTACTAATGGGGAAGGATAATAAACAAGAAGGACAGCACAGTGCAATATAAATCAAAATTTTATAAGCCGTTTTGTTTCATAGACAAACATTAGTTTTGTATTGGTCATAAGAAAATTCCCCAATTTTTAGTTTCGTCCAGTAAACATTTAGGTCGGTGCATCCTTTCTAAAAGATAAACTGACATATATTTGTTTTTTTCCGGGTATGCCTTCGTTGCTTTAATTTCGTAGTTTATTCGTCATGTTTGCTACAACAAGCATTTCTGTAAACCCGTTTTCTGATAAAGATGAGATAAGCCCCCACGGTTCCTAGAATTGAAATATTGATAACATAGTTTGTTTCTGTTGAAGAAAATAAAAATTAAATTTAGCTTTTGCGAAATCGAAGCATCTTTGTTGCAGTAAATGTACTGTCCAGTCCATGTGTGATTTCGAATATTTTAATTGGTTGACTACCATCCTCCAACCTTAATAAAACTTCTTTAGTGCACGTATAGGGAATACTGATTAGATGATATTTAGGTATGGAGAATGATGGTTGGCGGTTTTAGATAAACGCAAAGGTGAAATCAATTGATTTTTTGGTCAACCGTGATACTTTCCAATCGATTTATGACATCTAACGAAATCAGTCTTCTATTTTTGTCAACGGACTATTGTACATCCTTAACTAGGTCAAATTTATCGCGACCACAATTATTTGACATATCAATTTATACTGCCTGTAAGACTGATTTTAGCTCCTCTGTCAGTTTGTGCTGTGGAATAATGAGAGTTGATATTATTTGACTTCATGAACACAATTTACTCGTTTCAACTACATTTTGTAATTACGGAATGCCGTACATTCCCATCGCGCGAGTACCGATCGATTTGGCTCGTTTACGACGAAACTTGTAGTCAGCGAATTCATTAAAATTAGCATCGTCGGTTCTTTTCCAGTCGCTTCAAAGGCGTTTTAATCGCACGCTAAACATTCTCGTTTCTGGTTTTCCACCTGTCTTAATTAACTTCTCGTGAGTTGAATTTCACATTATTATTAGACAAATTGCTCATTTAATTAATAAAAACATGGATATTCACAAGAGTATTTGATCTTTCGTCAGGCCTCATTAATCTAATTTCCTCGATGTTCCTCAATTCAGCATTTCGTATTAAAACCACGTGCAACACGCGTTTGATTACTTTGCTGAGGATTAATAATACTTCGTATAACAGCTTCCGCTGTGTGTAACTATTCTTTGTGGCCTTGACGAACGCGTAGACAATCGTCTGATTTTGGGTGTGAAGTCGAAATTTAAAAAATGTTCAACAATGGTGGAAACAGTCTCCCCTATTGTATATGTGTATAGTTTAAATTTTGGCCAATTCGCTTCTTTTTTAATCGGATAGTTTTGCCAACATGCGGTAATTAGCAGCTGTTGTTTGTACATAGATAAACATTTTCTGACTAAATACAAAAGGATTGGTTTTTATTTCAAGCTCGCAAACTTGATTTAAAGTATGGTTACAACAACCCGCGCAATAAATGATTGTTTACTTGTATTATATATATATATATATATATATATATATATATATATATATTTATATGTGTGGGAAAGCTGCAAAAGTTATTGTTCGTGACTGCATAGAAATTGCAGCCGACATTTCCAGTCGGGTAAAATTTACGCGAAACTACTAGAGGTGAGAGCCGTATATTTCATTTTTCTTTCCATATATATGCATTTCAGTTTGATCCTCGCTGGTCAGTTTGCCGTCGTACTCTGATGATGATCATGGAAGATCGACTGGCGGTAGTTTTGCTATGTTGTTCGACGACTGGTTAAATACAATGGGATTGGTGTTTACTTCTGTCTCACAAACTTGATTTAAATAATTGTCTGGAGATTCTTTTTCAAGCAGCTTTGATTTGTAAACAAATATCAGCTACTATTTAAAAATTCTGCAAGAAAATATTTCGGATGGTGCATGTCCTTTAAATTTTATCGAGAGAGAAAGAGAGAGAAGAACATAGAATGACTCAAAGGAATAAGAAACAACAAAGAATTTGGATTAATGAAGCCAGACATTGGCTAAATAAACGAGGATTCATTATAACTTGCAATTAAAAATGCATATGAAGAGAAATTTGACACACGCGCGTGTTATTAAAAAATTGTTTCTCTTTGAGTGCCCATTAGTGTGATTAGTGAACGTGCTCTGAGGGTGAATAAAACACATCGCAACAAATCTTCGATGAATATATAAATAGAAATTTAACATCCAACGAAATTTCACTGACAAAGAATGCTTTGTAATTGAAAAAAAAATTAAAATATACTTAAATATTTGGCCACTGTGTACCGGTCACATTTAGTTTACTAGCGAGCACGATTAAACTCAGTTCATCGCTTGGGAATTCCATTAACACAGCGCTGTCTCGATATCGAAAATAGAATTTTGATGCCTAGTTTATCCTGCAGTACAAAGAATATCTGTTCTGAAGACATTCCACGTCATGAACGGGCTGTACTTAAACACAACTTTATTAGCACAACAGTTTTTTAAATGATAGATAAAGTACAAGCACCAAAAAAACGATGAAACCGTATCTAACCACAAGACAATACACGTCAGTGAATCTTCAAATGGAACGCCTGCTAAATACAAATGTAAAGGTTAGTTCCCTGTAATCAAGAAGTCTTACGTCGTTTCTGTATGCAAATTCCATAGATGCTCAGTGCATTATGTAGGCCGGAATAGCCGAATTTCCTACGAGGCGAATTAAAGAAAATTTCTAGACTAAACTCGGCTGGCCTCGGGCGGAACGCAATGCCTTTTTGCAATCACCATTAAATGCACGCGGGTTGCAAAATTCTCATTAAAAAAACACGGAACAGCATTACGAAGAGCGGTGGCTGTTTTACGCAACATCCTTCCTCCTAAGACTAATAAACAGTGGAAGTTTGTACATGATTTGAATATAAACTGTTAAATTGTTTGTGTGCGTATTTGTTTGTATGTGACTGTCTTAGCTGGTGCGTCTCCCACATCTATTTTAATGTATAATATATAATACTATAATCAAGGTTGTGATCTTGATATAAACACCTGACCCATTAATTATTTATATATGTCAGTATAAATTAAGAATTGTATAGTGTAGAAAAAGCAATTCATCCAGTAGACCGGTTTCGTCCTTATTTGGAACTCATCACGTACTGGCCAGAAGTTGTCGCGGACAGGGCTCGAACCTGGACAAGTCTGCTTCGAAATCTGGTGCTACAAACACTGAGCCACCCTGCCGCAAAATAATCAAAATTTTCAATTATATACTAACTGATGTAATTCGGTTAGTGTATTTTCGTTTAACTGGAGCTCATATGGCATCCATTTTGAACCAAGGTTTCAATTAACCATCCCAAATCTGTCATTACTGAGCAGACATCACACTATATGTTGAAATGGTATTCTAATGAACGTTTATATTATTCTGGCCAGTACGTAATATGTTTCTGATAAGGATGAAAACGGTCTACTGGATGAAACGTCTTTGCTATACTATACAATTCTTAGTTTATACTCACAAATGTTTGTATTTAATGGGGCAGATGTTTCTATCAAGACCGCAACCTTGATTATATTAATTGTCATCACCGCCCGCGCAACCATTGTTCGTTTAATTTTTTAATGTATAAGTTTACTGAAACTTAATCACAAATGATTTCAAAAAGTTTAATACACAAATTACCAGACATTACAGTCCAATTGCGCTCTGGCGAAAATATAATTATCTTATTTAACTGTGCTGTGTATGCTTTCTTTATTATAAATGCATGCTTCTGTACGTGATTTATTAAACATTTCAAATTAAAGGTATTGCTAAATAGCCTAAATAAAAGGAACATATACCTAAATGCTTTTTAACAGATTTTAAAATATATAACATTTAATAACTTTTTGTTGCGGAGAGCTAATATGTATGCAAGTATGTATTAGGTGTTGCGAACCTAGTAACAGATTAGTTCAGTTGTGACTAGAAGGATAAACGAAAGGCAGCATGAACGGAAAGTATAATCTAAAGCACATTCTTTTCGTGCCTACTGGCGACTCACTATATATTTGGGTGAGAAGTGTGGGATAATATCACCGTCCTATTATCCCACATTCTTCACCCAAACATATAGTGGTTAAATGGCGTAATACCGACTCCTACTAATGAGTCGCCAGTAAGCACGAAACGAATGTGCATGAGATTAGATTTTCCGTTCATGCTGTTTTGTTTTACCCTTATGGTCACAACTGAACTAAAGTTTTTCAAAGTTTTTAACGCATTTAACCTAATTAAAACTTATTTGTTTTCTTTTTAAAAGTAAAAGATATAATATCTCAATTTGGCTGTTATTGCCGAGAATTGTTGATAGTTTTAAAATGCTGATTTGAGCATTTTAAAGGCACGGAGACTAACAGATCGCACTGATTTACATGACTAAACAAAATCACGCGCACTTACGTCTGCTGTCCTTCGCAAATTGTGATTCTCTCACGCCTTTAATTATTGCGATATTTAAGGCAACGTGAATGTGTTAAATGTCCATTAATGCGTGCAACACAAGATAAAATCTCTAGACCCTACACTGGATTGAGCAACAGTCCGACTTTATCCATGCTGATCACAATTAAACTAAGCTATAAAAGTACAAGTTCAGTTAAGAAGCACACACAAGTTTCAAATTCAATGTTTATTACATCTAGAAGCCATCAACACAAGGAAGGTGAGTTGTTCTATTGGTTGACGCGCACTCTTCCGATCACACTCATTAAATAGTGATATTGTCAGACGGATTTCAAATCGCTGTTTAAATACCTGTTTAGCTTTGGTAGACCTATGCTAACCTGCCAACAAAAATATGATTAAAACATTTTCACTCGTTTTTCGAGTTTGTGTGTGGTTCAACTTTGATGATAGATTAATTAGGAAGAATGAAAAATCGCTTTGGAATTTCTGCTGACGTGCAAAACGTTAATCGCTGATCGCTTTCACCAAACATGTTAAGAATAGTAAAGTTTAAAAAACGATGAATTAAGGTGAACTATCGGTTTCCAAAATTTTGTAAATTTAGCTAAACGCTTTCTAAATCGCACAAAGACATCTTTATTGCTAAATCCGTAAAACTAATTTAGCCTAAAAATTTGGTAGCATACGTCTAATATAATTCGCATCAACTCACGTCAAAAAGTGCGATAATTTTGTAATTGCCTCGGCAATAAAACCAATTCTTTAGCGGTAATTCACAATTATATGTTCAATATTTTTTTCAAAAAATGGTATAAAAATCAACCTATCATTTTTAAATACCAGCTTTTATAAAATGCACAGTACGAGATGGTTTTCTCCTAAAGTGGATGAACTTTGCAATTTAAATGACATTGCCCAATCGAACGGCGACTATACGTATAAACATTTTGTAACATCTTATCAAAACTTCGCACGTGTGTTTTCGATAAATAAATGAGATAGCGATTCATGGATAATTATGATTTTTATATTTGCGACCCGATTTCTCCCGATGTTCGGAACATCCACCTGAACAGAAGGTGGTGGAAAAAGAACATTTATTATACACGACAAAAGTTTTTTTCACCTTCACATATGTGAATGGTACTATGACTTTAAGCAGAACATACGTTCTAAGAATACACACACGCATATATATATATATATATATATATATATATATATATATATATATATATATATATATATATATATATATATATATATATATTAAATTGAAGTATAATAGCAGGAATATTATTAAATATATGTTGTTAGCATAAATTAAATTTTGCATTATGCAGCAAAACCAATTTATCTAATAGACTGGTTTTGTCCCCATTGAGAATAGGTCAGTTAGTGTCAAGAATTTGCCTGCGGATGGGTTTCAAAACAGGGCACGTTTGTCTAGTAGTATTGGAATATTCACTTCGTCAACATTGTCGCATATTATACGCAATTTTCAGTCGTACTGCAACTTATGTTATTTGGTAAGCGTTTGTATTAGATGAAACCAACTTGGAATCTCTTCAAACGGGAACCTCTAATCTGTCGTTATGCAACCAAAATCGTGACAGATGGGGAAGCTATATTGAAGCAAATTGTATACTTTGTTAATATAAACTAAGCACTGTATTAGTTAGCAACGTAAATTCATCTAGTAGACCGGTTTTGGTCCTCTCTTGGAATGTATCAGGTACTGTCAAGTATTTGCGTTGCTTCAGGTGGAACACATTGGTCAGATGTTCCAACTAATCTTCACCGCTCTTACCATATTGGAAAGGCTCACTGCCACCGGGGCATACTGTAAAGTAAAATGTTTAATTATAATATATTCCACATACATATATATATATATATATATATATATATATATATATGTATATATATATATATATATGTGTGTGTGTGAGTGTGTGAGTTTGTGTGTCTTCGGAATAAAGAAAAATATACACAAGGGAGAATGGTATCTTCCGTAAAGCATCCAAAGTGATTTTAAGAATTATAACTAGCGTCGGTCGTTTTTTGCCGTAATTTTTGCTCTTTCAATGTTGTTTCATTATGGTCGCTCAGTCAAAACGACTCTCTCCGATTTTGCCTGTGGCCTCACATTTAGTGTCAATTCGAAATTGCAGAACAAAAATCAAGCTATTCAATTCGAAATCAAAATGTGTCGCGAGCAATGACGAACAGGCCAGACCTTCGTACTCGTCAATCAATAACACGATCATGGTTACTAGCCATTTTTTATAGACTACCAGGTCTGTACTTCATAACAATAAATTTCCGTTTTGTGGCCATTTTTTATGTTGGTGGCAAATTTCGGCGATTTCTACTCTTAAATAACGTTAATCGTCACAATTTGTTGCTTTTAAATGAAATACCTGATTGTCAGTGTTTCTAGCTCTGTTTCTTTTATGTGAAATACTTTCAAATAAAATTAGCGCATAAACTAGAATTCGACTTTCTTTTTTGCAGATAGCGTTACATAATTGATTATTTCCTGAACACTTTTGCGAAAACGTTGAAAAACTAAAGCTTATAAATTAACTGAAATAGCATTGATCGCATGGGAAATGTTTTTGCAATAAATTGTGACAAAAATTAATTGATATCCTAAACAGTTTGATTAATGTTTATATATATATATATATATATATATATATATATATATATATATATATAAATGCTTCAAATTAAATTTGTCTGGTCGTGAAAAGCAAAGTTTGAAATAATGTTCATAGATTCGTTTTTAAAACTGGACAAGCAATTAATATTAAATGTCTGAATTCAATTTTTTATAAAATAAACAACAGATAAAAATTAGTTTTCTGTTTTACTGAAAAAGAATTTGACATCATTTCAAAGTGGGGCTTTAGTATATACAAAAAATTATTTGTCAATACTCGAAAAACTGTTTTATCAACGGATACAGAGTTTGAAACACATTTAAATCAATCATCTGATTTTAAATCTAATAATGATGGCATTCAACGATAGATTACAGAAGAGCTCGAAGATATTTTCCACAAATATTAGAACTCATCACCAACAAAAAAGTTATTATCCTATAGGATACAATTGGCAGATTTGTGGGAATTTTCTACAGAACTTTTGATACTTTGACTAGACCAAAGGTTCAGGTTTTGTTGGCATGAATGGTGATGATTTGGCCTTAAATGTGAGTGGATTTATTTCGGGCCCGCAGTTTTGAATTGACACTAAGGGTGATGCAAAGAAACAACCCAAGAAGTTCGTTTTTACTGAGATGTCATATATGAAACTACATTGAAAGATCACATATGTCAAAGAAAAAACATTGAGGCATTTGCAAAACATACACCTAAATTGCTTGCTTTAAAGTAGCTACACCAAGAAAGTATTCCTTTAAGACATACACGCCAAAATATGAATTAGTGAAAAGGTTAGCTAATATATTAAGCCGGTAAAGCATTTTTTATCTAAATACTACTTGAAAAATTCTGTTAAATCCATTCAAATTTTAAAAAAACTTGAACTTCGAAAGCATTAGCTGGTTTTCATTTCATTAAAACATAAACATAACATTTCTTTAAATCAAGTTTTCGAGCTTGAAGTAAACACCAATCCTATTGTATTTAACCAGTCGTCGAACAACATAATAAAACTATCGCCAGCCGCAACGCACTGACGCGTTTCGACCTTCCTTGATCATCATCAGAGTACGACGGCAAACTGACTATCGAGGATCAAACCGCATTCAATATATATATGAAAATCAAATTTAGATATGTGACTCTCACCTATAGCAGTCTTGCATACATTGAACTTGACTGGAAATGTCGGCTGCACAATTTCTATGCAGTCACGAACATAAATTGTTTGAATCTTTCGCCACATATACATATATAGGCAATAAAATTTAACAATAATTGTTAGCGCAGGTGAGAGCCGCATATCTAAATTTGATTTCCATATATATTCAATGCGGTTTGATCCTCGATAGTCAGTTTACCGTCGTACTCTGATGATGATCATGGAAGGTCGAAACGCGTCAGTGCGTTGCGGCTGGCGGTAGTTTTGTTATGTTGTTCCATGTCTGATTAAATACGATGGGTTGGTGTTTACTTGAAGCTCGCAAACTTGATTTAAAGAATTGTTACCACCACCCGCGCAAACAATTATTGTTAAATAAAAACATTACATCTAATTGAATCACATTCTCAACCGCGTAGTCACCATGAGATTGCAATTTATCTGAATCTCCCAAACCTAATTTGAAGAACTGTAATCACCACTCACGCAGTCAATGATTGCTTAATTTATAATTTGAGTACAGGTGGCAAATGCTGGTGAACGATTATGTTCGTGACTGCATTAAGCTGCTGCAGCTGACATTTCCAGTCAAATTAAAAGCTTAAGAGTCTACTAGACGTGTGAGCCGATTAATCAATATTTCTTTTCTTATAAATGCAGTGCGGTGTGATTCTGGCTAGCCAGTTTTGATTACCGAAACGCATACGTGTATGTGAACAGTGGTAGTTTGCGTATGCTGTGTTTTTGTATGGCTGATTGTCTCAATCACGGAAACTTGATTTTGAAGAAGTTTTCCTTCGATGTTATGTTATTAAATTCTACTTGCCTTTAAATGAAAACAATAGTATTTGTTTTTCAGTTGTTATTGGCAAATTTCGCATATTTTAAGCCAGGGTGCAGCACTGGTAGAAAAGTTAATTCGTTAGTATTGCACGGGAATTCAATTGCATTTTTCATATCCAATTCTAAACACAATTACCTTGTCGACGTGTGGGTTCTACTTTGAATCTGATCCGAGGCAATATCTTTATGTGTCGAAATAGAGAAACAGTAGACCCTTATACAGGTAAATCGTCCACACTAACACATAAGCATCGCAATATTCAGATTTCATTAATTACTTCTTTACGTAGTGTAGACAAGATATGGTTAGGATCTTGTGCTGTAGGTCTCTGCATTTGTGGGTGTGCCAAACGTTTTGGAGACGAATTTGGCTTTCGTACATAGCAATCTTACCATTAACGTTTAAACACGACAAATTACATATAAGTATAAAATATATATATATATATATATATATATATATATATATATATATATATATATATATATATACCTTAAATATGTATATGAAGTGGCAATGGAACGTGAAAATGTTTGCTTACGATCAGTGTAGGCATTCACGTATCTTGCAGTGAACTTAGATTTGGTTAAGTGAACACCTGAAACAACATTTTACTGTAGCCTGCATCTAAGGTATGTGAAACTGTGTCTGTAAACGCAGTAGGAGATTGAATTCACGCTTTTCGGAACACATACCAACTTATTGTGTGCACAATAAGATTGATTTTGCGTGTACATTAGTGATTAAACATATTGTGTCCAGAGAAAAACGCAGAATGTCATAAAATGCGTATAAATTTTAAGTACGGCTAGGTGTGTGAGCATATTTCCCTATTGACAGTCTATTGAATTAAATAAACCTTGTCGAGATCTTAAAAGACTAGCAAAAATTGACGCTTTACTAAGTAACGTTGTGCGACTAGTTAAATACAATTATACTGGTATTTATTTCAAGCTTGATTTAAATTAATAAATAAATAAGCAAAAATTGTTCATTCATTGTAATTGCGATTGGCGTTTTTAAACCCTATGCGAAATGCTGTGCCCAGGTTCGTGTCCTGTCCGCGGCAAATTCTGGCCAGTCCGTGATAAGTTGCCAAAAAGGACGAAACTGGTCTACTGGATGAAATGCCCTTTCCACATTATACAACACTTAGTTTATACTGACAAATGTAAGTAATTAATGTGTCAGGTGTTCATATCAAGATCTTCAACCTTGATTAAAGTAATTGTCATCACCGCCCACACAACCAATATTTTTTTAATTTTATAAAAACTGTTCAGTTGTGTTTCTTCTATTCAAACTTTCTGTGCATATCCATTTTAATGTTCAATTTAATTTGACAGACAGACTTTTCTATTTAAAAACACAACTTATTTATATTTATCTATTATGGCTTTTTTGAAATTTTGTTTGGTAATACATAATTATAATCAAGATTGCGATATTGAAATAAACACCTGATCTATTAATTACTTCCATTTGTCAGTTTAAACTAATAATTGTTTGGTGTGGAAAAGGCAATTCACTCCGTAGACCGGTATCCTCCTTATTGGGAACTCACCACGTATTGGCCAGAATTTGCCGCGGAAAGGGCTCAAACCTGGGCACGTCTACTTCGGAATCTGATGCTCTAACCACTGAGCCACACTGGTATTGCATTTTTTACGCATTTTTATACGGAATATTTATTTTCTTTACATATGTATATATAATTCGTTAAATCGTACATTGCTAGATGACTTTTAACGTTAATCCAAGTATCTGTACATGACCAAAGTAATTTCTTTTTATTGCACATACACGCACACACACTAAAACAGTGTTTAATTAGTTATAGGCATTTTAATGCTTAAGATGTTCTCCAAATGCTATCTCCGAACACAAGACCGAACTCATAATTAGATGGAGCTCAAATATGTCAATGTTTTTCACCTAAATCAATCTGCCAACAATTCTAAAAATTAGGCAAATTATTGGTTTGTTTAATTCTTGATATAATGGTGTTTGCGAAGGAAAATTTTTTTTAACTTTAAGACAGTGAAAATGTTGCAAGTCAAAAAACACAAAAAATTGAATATGCTCTAAGTAAAATAAGAAACAAATTAAAATAATTATGGCCTAAAAGGACGGAAAACAAACATAATTTTAAATACAATTTAAAAAAATTATGTTGAAATTATGCTACATTGAATGAAATCAATTTCATTATTACCTCATCTGTGTTGTGACACCGACAGGATTGTTTAGCTTACTCTGTTCAGAAGAAAATTTGTGGACCCATTATCGGGTCATATCATCGGTGAACAGCTTATCAAATTCTATAAATGCAAATTACTAAAGCAGGTGTAAACATTCTATTACGATCTACTCACCAAGTTTAGAATGATAACTCTACACGGTTTTCGGCATTTGTGTCCTACTCAGTTAGATAATAACTTCGTATTCATCTGACTTAAGTTTCCTGCCCAAATATAATGCTTCTTTGAATAAATTGGCCGAAAGGTATGTCAGCTACATGCATGATCATAGGTAATCGATTGTTTACATCATAGGGTCATTTTACTTGGATTAAACTTTAAGAATCGCCGGTAACCGTTAGAACCTATCCGACCACCGAATGTCTACGAGTACCTAGCTGGGCTCCATTTCAATATGTGCCAGCATTTATATGCTACTTCATATTCGTCTGTTCTTAATTTTATTAAACACACACCCACCTCTAAATCCATCAGATTGCAGACTTCGCAATGCATTATAAGTTATTTAAATAAACAAATTAACTGTGGACGGAAGCATAACTATATGTATTTAAAAATTTCAAAGTTCTTTAATTAGCCAAATTTTAAATCCATTGTATTATCAGTTAATTTATTTAGCAAATTTTGAAAAGCAACGGGGTTTAATTAAATAGGTTACGCAATAAATTACAGGAAGTGGGTAACGCGATAACAGAGGCACGCAGAAGCACAAAAATAAAAAATTCACCAGTTCCTATTACATTCTTGGACATTTTTAAAAATTCATTAATCTGCGGATAAAGACTGGAGTAAATGACAGACCCGCAGTGTGTAAATAATTTTGCATTTCTTATTTTAAATTCATCTACAACTCTGTCTAGTTTGCAATGTGATGTTTGTCAACTTTTTCCCACGATTACGAAAAAGTTAACCAATTTAACTGGTATGTCCAATTTAACATAATTCTGTATTCGCCACTTTAGTGACCTGCTGTCCAACCTACTTAGTGCACTGAGCAGATATTGCACTTGCGTAATAAAACAATTTTGAACTATTCGATTGCAGGAAATTTATCCTTTTCATTTATTTTTACTCGGCATTTTGTTGTATAGATAGACATCATTTGTGAATTGGGCGTCAAAATGATCACAAATTAATTAATACATACATTGAAATTGACTAGAAATGTCGGCTGCACAATTTCTATGCAGTCACGAACATTAACTGTTTGCAGCTTTCGCCACATATACATATATAGGCAATACAATTTAACAATAATTGATTGCACGGGTGGTGGTAACAATTCTTTAAATCAAGTTTGCGAGCTTGAAGTAAATACCAATTCCATTTAATTTGACCAGCTCGCAAACTTGATTTAAAGAATTGTTACCACCACCCGCGCAATCAATTATTTTTTAATTTCTACCTGTTTTTTTTATAATTCAACTTTGCTTTAATAAATTATTAGAGATGCTCGTCTCTTGATGCTTCATTTGTTATTGCATTTTCTCTTTTGCGCGCGTTGATTTACATCCAAGTGCGAGAATTTATCTTAACTGGGTTTTCGGTGTATAATTTGCTAATTTTATTCCATTCTTTATCCATTCAATCTAGAATCTGTCATTACCATAATCGAGCTTTTTACGAATAGTTTTCTCTCTAGGAGTACTCATTTGTCAAACAAAATATTTTTATGAACTCGAGTATTGTCATGTCTGAGCATCCATTTGCAAAGATATACACCTTGATTCGGTTCAATTATTCATCGCGCCATTTCAAATCGATTATTCTAAGACTTCTTAATGTCACAGATTTCGTCATGCCCATTTCGTGGTAACCATACACAAACGGCTGCTGACTAATTCATTAATGATACTTCCAATCGTAATTATAGTTCAACTATATGGTAAGAAGAAAATTGAAATATTCTTCTATTTTTTTCATCACTATTTGAAACTGCAATGATATATTCAATTAACGGTCACTTGTCTAGAAGATGTATTACAAATTAGTCACGGATACTTTAGAGATTGTAAGAGATATGGGCAGTACCATTATGAAAACTAAAACTGTTTTTCCGAAATTCCAATATGAACGCATTGACGTTTCAACTCACACACATGTACAATATTTCTACAGTTTTAACATTGTAATACTTTCTGTAAACACTTGTGGAAAGTCAGTTTTAATATGTTTTAAGCACTCGAGTGCAGTTGACACATGGACGTTTGTGCAAATCGATATTTTATCTAAGCTGGCCAATCTATCCATTTCAAACGAATTTTTCTTTGGAATAAAATTTGTTCATCAATGTGAAATCTAAAAATTATAAATATTTTCGAAATCTTTAATGCGGGAAGCGTGAATTTTTTTATATAAATAAACGAACATTGGTTGCGCGGGCGGTGATAACAATTATTTTAAACAAGGATGCGATCTTGATATAAGCACCTGACTCATTAATTAATTGTATATGACAGTATAAACTAAGAATTGTGTAGTATAGAAAAGGCAATTCATCCAGTGGACCGGTTCGCCCCTATTGGGAACTCGAACTTGGGCATGTCTGCTTCGGAATCTGGTACTCTAACCAGTGATTGGAGATGGTTAATTGGAACTTTAGGGCCAACGGGATGCTATATAGGCTCCACCTAAAGGAAAGGCTGCCCAATAAACATTAGTTAATATATAAGTGCAAATTGTGTGTTGTGTGAGGCAGAGTGGCTCAGTAGTTAGAGCACCATTTTCCGAAGCAGGCGTGCCCAAGTTCGAGCCCTATCCGCGGCAAATTCTGGCCAGTACATGATGTGTTCCCAATAAAGACGAAAGCGGTCTACTGGATGAATTTCCATTTCTACACTATAAAATTCTTAGTTTATACTGACAAATTTAAGTAATTAATGGGTCCGGGGCTTATATCTAGATCGCAACATTGATTAAAAAAATTAAAGATGTTCATAAAAGTTTATGCCAGGTTTCCTTGTTCATAGATTTCAATAAAAATATAACCTGTTAAGGACAGCATCAATTTATATACGTGTGTTTTCATACGTTAAGCCGAAATTTTTATTTTAATCAATTCAGTGTTTAAATGCATATTACACTATTCAACTCTTTCGTAGGATTATAAACATAATGGTTTATAAATGTTCACAAATTTGTCAATTAGAACTAACTTTTCTACTCGTGCCTTAGCTCAAAATTTTCTGTATTTAAACATATCACATTGTTGAGGATTATATCATCTCTTGGACCTTTGAATTCATACTATTGTTCATATTTTTCTGAGTTAATTAGTATTAATTCATGTTTAAAGAAACTTACGAAGGATACACGCGAATGTCTAATATTTGCCTACATATAAAATTTCGATATTATTTTGCTGTAAAATAAAATATTCATAATTTTAGGCTATTAATTAGTGTACATTCACCAATTTATAAATTTGTATGAATGAAACTATTAACATTATTTCAAGTAGACCAGCCAGTTAATGTAATGATGTATACCAATATCTGAGTGTAAACAAAATTCAACCGCTCTGAAGACTCTTTAACTTGATAAGAAAGTAAGAAATCACCAGGAATTAAATGGAACATTTTAAATTTATTCTTTGAAAAAACGCCACTTAATATAACTCTCAACACAACATAACGAAATTCGGATGCGATGGGATTGGTGTTTTTCGCAAACTCGCAAACATATGTTCAATAATTGATATCCACACCCACAAAAACATTGTTTTTCTACATTTTGCAATATTTTTTCTTGCCAACAACTTTACTTTCATAAATTAATTTGACAAACATGTTAAATGTTATATAAACATCTGAGCCATTAAGTACATATATTTGTCGGTATAAACTATGAAATGTATAGTGTGGAAAAGGCAATTCATCCAGTAGACCGTTTTCGTCCTTTTTGGGAACTCAGCACGTACTGGCCAGCAATTATCGTGGACAGGCTCGAACCTGGGCTCATCTGCTTTTGAATCGGGTGCGGCAAGGTGGATCAGTGGTTAGAGCACCAGACTGCGAAATAGACGTGTCCAAGTTCAAGCCCTGTCCGCAGAAAATTTTGTCCAATACGTGATGAGTTCTCAATAAGGAAGAAACCAGTCAACTAGATCAATCACCTTTTACACACTTTACAAAACTTAGTTTAGGGTAGCAATTTTATGTATAGAATGGGATTGGTCTTTATGTCGACATCGCAACCTCGATTTAAAATAATTGTTTTGACGTTTTACCGATAAGGAGGAAACCATAGTACTTAATAATTTGCTTTTCCTAACTTATGCAATGTTAGCTTACATTGACAGAAATAATTTATATTATATATATATATATATATATATATATATATATATATATATAATGTCCATTGCTAGAATATGACACAGTTTATTTCTTATTAGGAAGAAAAAAACATTAAAAACAAAGTGGACAATGATCATTTATTTCGAGAATAATAAAATTCGCTCTACAATCTTTCATTTATATACATTCTGGATTTTCATTTGAATATGTGGATGGCAACAAATATAACTCGGTTTCACTTATATTTCTTGTCTTGGCTGATTGGTGAGTGTGTATGCGTTTGTGTCTGTGTGTGTGTGCCTGTTTGCATGTAAAGGTCCTTCTCACTGTATTGCAACATCAGATTCGCACTAGAGAGGATACTGACAAGCAGGTTTTCCTAAACTTACCATTTAGAGGCGACGTAGTAACCTCAATAATTGCACGCTGGCTGAATAGAATAACTAAGGAGAATTTTCCTATTGTTAAATTTAATATCACATTACACAGAGAATCATGAGCTTCGATGCGAAAATTCAATTGCCAATTCTCACCAAATCATTCATAGTCTACAAATTCTCATATATGTGCGGAGGCATATATATCGGACGTACGAAGAAGCAATTGATAAACAGAATCCAGCAACATTTGCCACAGAAATAGATTAACAAAGGCTTGGCACCGTCAAGAAAATCAGCTATTTCCAAGCATACATTGGAAACAGGGCATCCAGTCAATTTGACCAATTTATCAATTCTACATATCGATGGGCCGAAATTATGGAATACATCCTTATAATAAATGCGATGTTGATTTTGAGGCAGCATTTGAACCAACAGCTGACTTGGAGCCTACCAGTATTGATTACAAAAATTGGTTCAAGGCTACACTAGTTGATCAGGCTTCACATCTGAAATCGTCTAAATGCGCAGAGCAGCATGCGTTGACAAAGCAGCATCTAAATGCACTTAGAAATATCAGCAGAAATGCAGACATCAAAATACTACGCGCTGATAAAGAAAAGAGCGTAGTTATAATGGACAAATCTGACTACGTACAAAAGATGGAAAACGTGTTAAAGGAAAATACAAAATTCACACGTCTAGACGATAAATCAGATGAAATAGACAAGGTGGAGCGCAAAGTAATAAATGAAATTAAGATTTTGACAGATGCCGGTTTTATTGATGAGGCCACTGCATAGAAGCTCAGCCCAGTTGGATCATCTACACCAATAATGTACGGATTACCAAAAACACACAAATAGGTTGTCCTATGAGGCCAATTTTATCAATGGTAAATTCTCCGTTTCATGCACTAGCTAAATGGCTAGTTCGTTTACTTGAACCATTACGTAAACTACTAGGTAATCATTCGGTTGCCGATTCGTTTGAGTTTGTAAACAAAATTCAAGATATAAATGTTAAAAACAAGATTATGGTATCTTTTGATGTTACGTCTTTGTTTACAAATGTTCCAATTGATGAAACCATTGACATTATAGTCAAAGCGGTAGAACACGATATATTACCATCGCCGGTGCCAGGTCAAACTCTACGCAAGCTTATCTTATTATGCACGAAAGACGTACGATTTCGTTTTAATGGAAGCATCTACAAACAGACTGATGGTGTCGCAATGGGAAGCCCTTTATCTCCAGTGTTGGCTGAGATTTTTCTAGGGCACCTAGAAAATACATCATTAAAGAGTGACATAAGTAAATGTGCTCAATATATACGGTACGTGGATGATATATTTCTTGTACTTAAAAACAGGTCGCAATCACGAACATTGCTTCAAAGTTTCAACAAAGCACATAAGAATATCGGTTTCACGTCAGAGCACGAGAAAGATGACTGTCTGCCTTTCCTAGATGTACTATTAAAGAAAGAAACTAATGGTAAATTAAACAGAACAATTTACCATATACCAACATGTTCTGCACAGTATTTGCATTACAGAAGTTTTGTGTCATTTCAATATAAATTATCAACAGTTCGTGGTTGCTTTTCAAGAATTGACAGGTTGGTTAGTCAAGATTCTAAAGAAAATGAATATAATAAAGCAAACATCCCATTTAAGGGAGATGCAGTTTCCCGAATGGCACAAAAGTAAGTTGAAGCAGCATTGACACGCACATTTAATGCAGCCAAACTACGAGTGTTATTTAGGGTAACACACTTGCCTTTACCAGCAATCAAAGAGAAACAGCCGTTAATGTCGATATCAAATATTATTTACCAATATACATGCGCAAGTTGTCGATCAACTTACGTAGGCCGATCGACCAGACGGTTAATTACTCGAATGAGAGAACATTGCAACTTGAACGCCTGTTTTTAATCAAATGGTGAATACACGTCTGCTATTGCGCAACACATCATCGAAACATCGCACGTATGTTCTCCAGACGTAGCATTCAAAGTAATTACTAAATGCAAAAACAAAAGGGAGCTAGCCACATACGAAGCCTTATGGATAAACAAATTGCAGCCGGATTTATGTAAGCAGAAGAAGCACGTACAAGCATTGAGCTTGAACTGGATGTGACGCACGCAATTTGATTGGTTTCTATTTTTCACACTCTCTCTATGTTCAAATATTTCTATCTTGTTTTGCTTTCCAATTTATATATAAAGATATGTTCATGAGTAGATATTTGAGAAGACCATGAGAAAGAAAATTTTCTTATATCTGATAAAATTTCTTTTTGTTTTTGCACACAGGAAGGGTACAATGAAGAAAAATAATTATTTATTTATGAAGCAATTTATATAAAACAACACGCACCTGGCCTAAATATTCAAAAGTTTCATCAACATGATATTCTAATCGACTGGCCACGAATAACAAAATTCAACAACAATTTACTAGTATCCAGGCAAGACCGAACACGCCCTCGACTAGACTCAACAAACATTCAATCGGATTGGCAACAAACTGAAGAGGAAAAAACAGATGCACATACGGTGACAGAAGTTTCCAAACAATATGAGCGTTCAACACTGCAATCCACACTTGCGCTGTTACCGTGTAAAGAATTCAAATTTGCGTAAAAGGTGAAACGATAAACTACACTGGGAAAAATAGCACTCGTACACGTAACAGCGAACAATGCGCACAAATGGTTAATTCTCAAGCCATCAAAACAATAATGACCAGATCTCAGTCATCACTTTGCAATACAGCGAGAATGACCTTTACATGCAAACAGGCACACACACAAACACAAACGCATACACACTTACCAATCAGCCAAAATAATAAAAAGAAAACAAGTCATATTTGTTGCCACTCGCATAATCAATTGAAAACCCAGAATGTATATAAATGAAAGATTGTAAAGCGAAGATAAGTATTCTCTAAATTAATGGCCATTATCCACTTTGTTTTTAATGTTTTTTCTTCCTAATTAGAAATAAACTTTGCGCAACAAGGTGAAACGATCAACTATACTGGGAAAAATAGCACTTGTATATGTAACAGTGAACAATGCGCACAAATGGTTAATTCTCATGCCATCAAAACAATAATGACCAGATCTCAGACATCACTTTGCAATACTGCGATAATGACCTTTACATGCAAACACGCATACACAACACAAACACAAACGCATACACACTCACCAACTAGCCAAAACAAGAAACAGAAGTAAAAACGAGTCAGATTTGTTACCACTAGCACAATCAATTGATAACCCAGAATGTATATAAATGAATGACTGTAGAGCGATGTTTAGTATTCACGAAATAAATGGCCATTATCCACTTTGTTTTTAGTGTTTTTTCTGCCTAATTAGAAATAAACTTTGCGCAACAAGGTGAAACGATCAACTACACTGGGAAAAATAGCACTTGTATATGTAACAGTGAACAATGCGCACAAATGGTTAATTCTCAAGCCATCAAAACAATAATGACAAGATCTCAGACATCACTTTGCAATACAGCGAGAATGACCTTTACATGCAAACACGCATACACAACACAAACACAAACGCATACACACTCACCAACTAGCCAAAACAAGAAACAGAAGTAAAAACGAGTCAGATTTGTTACCACTAGCATAATCAATTGAAAACCCAGAATGTATATAAATGAATGATTGTAGAGCGATGTTTAGTATTCACGAAATAAATGGCCATTATCCACTTTGTTTTTAGTGTTTTTTCTGCCTAATTAGAAGAAAACTTTGCGCAACAAGGTGAAACGATCAACTACACTGGGAAAAATAGCACTTGTATATGTAACAGTGAACAATGCGCACAAATGGTTAATTCTCAAGCCATCAAAACAATAATGACAAGATCTCAGTCATCACTTTGCAATACTGCGAGAATGACCTTTACATGCAAACACGCATACACAACACAAACACAAACGCATACACACTCACCAACTAGCCAAAACAAGAAACAGAAGTAAAAACGAGTCAGATTTGTTACCACTAGCATAATCAATTGAAAACCCAAAATGTGTAAATATGTATGATTGTATAAGAGATGATTAGTATTCACGAAATAAATGGCCTTTTATCCACTTTGTTCTTTATGTGTTTTGTTTTCCTAATTATAAGATATATATATATATATATATATATATATATATATATATATATATATATATATATATATATATATATATATATATACATACATATATACCATGACGTTCGAGTTTATTGCAAGCTGGCAAAATTAATTTAAAGAATAAGTTTAATATATTCAGGTTATTTCTTGGCGACTTGCTACTGTTTTATCATACTTTCTCACATTTTGTTAGAAAATGTTCAAACCACTTGGATTCCTTGTACACCAGAATATTTTTTTACACCGATTCAAAATATAGTGTGGTCTATCTAAAAAATATTATCATTTTTTATATGCTACATGCATATTTGGAGTTTTATTTATCTCAGAGAAGTTTAATCATCAATTTTCCATTCATAATGTAATCTCTCATGAACGAGCATTCTATAGGACTGCAGTTAAATATTTATAATTGGTTCACAATAAGATCCACGAAGTACAAAGTTAGCATAATTTCCGTTGTTAATTCAGCGCTAATAAATATAATAGAATACCTTAGTCAGAACTATTTTTCTAGTTTGAGAAATTAGAATTGGTATTTACCTTAAGATTGTGTGCTTGATTTAATTAGCTAAATTACTTCCTTCGTTGCTCATGAATGAGTTACATGCATAGGCCTATTCATTCATAACAGAATAATTAAAAATATGAAAAAGGTGCATCAGAACAAGACAATAGGTTATACAAACTAGGTTAGCAAAGTAAAATATTAACCAAACGGTTGATAAAATTATCATTGATGAGGCATTTCGCGAACAAATCACCGATATATATTTGGTGTAAATACTGAGTTTCCACTATATATATATATATATATATATATATATATATATATATATATATATATATATATATAATTTACTTTTAACCAAGCTTCCTTCCATAAATGTCAGTAAGTTTATTGTGATTGAAATTACAATTTATTTTGTGAATAGAAAAATAAGTATCTTCAGTTATAAATGTCACCGTTTTACAATTTAATTGATTTTTAAATAGCCTCATATTGCGTTTACATTATATAAATCAAAGAATTTTCTATATCTATTTTTCCGTATATTTCCGGACATGTTATATTGACATTGAATTTAGTAATGCCCTCCGTCCTCCCACTTTGTAACAATGCTGGAATGACAAAATTCTGAAATTATTCGGTCTTCAAACTGTGCAGAATGGTGAATTTTTATGATTAAAGTGATGCAGTTTTTGCAAGTTATTCTAATGCGTTATTTTGTTGGACCGAGTAAGTGTCTGACAATTTTGATATAAAAGATCGTCAGGATTTGATTTTTACCACAATTTTCATACATACATTTCCAGCTTCACGACCAGATTAGTGAAGTATAATATTGGTGAAACATTTAAGCATTTTTTTCGGCTGCTTGTTGTTTGAAAACAACGGTTTCGTATATCTACAGCACATCGTCCAATCTTTCTATATAACAATGCGAGTTTCTACGAATTGAGTTTGTTTCCTCCTTCGAATCCGTGCTCTGTAATGTCTGGTTTTACAAATGAAGCGAGGGACAATTTTAAATTCCATTTCTGGAGTAAGTGGTGAGAATTCCAGTAATTAATTTGAATTTCGTGAGTCCGAATTATGTGCTCCTACTACGCTTAAATGCCAGTTTGTTAACTATGATGGATTTGGAGAAAGCTGGCATTTGCTATGTGCTCGCGTTAATGCAAATGTTTACAAAAGAGAAAGGTTCCTTCCGAACGAGACTTAAAACAAGTGCAATTACTCAAACTGTTAGATTGCCTACTAATGGTGTTTTCGAATAAGTTTTGTGCCGGCATCCTTTCTAAAACGAGACGGATGTGATCTGACGTTTAACTCATAAGGTTTTATTATACAATTTTTCATCGAGTAGCTTTCCATTCCCGATAACTTTGTTTTGATTAGAATTAGCTGGCAACGAAAATCTTCGCAATCAAAAATTTAATGCTGAGTGGTTCAGAAGAATTAAATATCTACCTCGTGGTAAACCGGACGTCAAGATAACATTTCCTCTGAAACCTAATTTGTGGACGACTTACCTGCTTCAATCAAATCAAACAAGAATATGTATTTGATGTAAAACTTAACAGAAACTTCAGCACATGGAAAATCATGTTAACTTCCTCCAAACACTTGGTAAATTAAAATTATCAAGTACGCACATAATCACATATTTTGTGCGTACCAGAATGAAAGCGATCAAAGAAATCCACCAACATTTACTGCATACATAATTTTGTTAAAAAAGGTACAAGCACTGCTGATAAAATCAGTCATTAAAGAGCATAGGTCCTATACGGCACAAACATCAAATTTATAGAATTCCGTTCGTTCACGTAAAGCAGTCGGAAAAAATATTATATATATATATATATATATATATATATATATATATATATATATATATATATTATTTTGAAATGCGAGCTTTAATAAAATTCATTGTACCCTTCCTATGTGTAAAAACAAAAAGAAATTTTATTATCTTTGTCATGTTAGGTACAAATTCAAATATAAGGTATATACTATTTTATGCTGGTTTTGTTGTTCGTAGACAAGAAATACTATTTTTTAATAATGTTTTCATTTTTTTTAAATTATTTTTTGGAATTAACAAAATAATTTAGGTCTTCATATATCGCGATTTGTTTCGACATTACCGGAAAATTTGAGATATATTTTCTTATGTTCTCATATAATATAATTTTAAAAATCCGCGATGTCGTGAATCCTCGACAATGGATCCGCGAAGTAGACAGGGATCACTGTATTGAAAACCTAGCAAAAATTTATTTCGACAAGGACCAGTAGTATATTTCAAAATGAGCGTGAATTTAAGGTATAATCTCTGGTGCGCATGTCATCATCATCATCATCATCATCATCATCATCATCATCATCAGCAGCAGCAGCAGCAGCAGCAGCATCATCATCATCATCATCATCATCACCATCATCATCATCATCTTCATAATCATCATCAACATCACAATAGTCATTATTATCATCATCATCATCAACGTTATCGTCATCATCACCATTTTCATCACCTCATCAAGACAGTGTACACTTCTATATATATATATATATATATATATATATATATATATATATATGTTATTTTCTTTAAACGAAAATTGTTTGCGCGGAGTTTAGAACAATTTTTTTAATCTAGTTTGCCATCTCAATATAAACACTTGTTCCATTGATTACTTACATTTTTGAGTATAAACTATGCCTTTTATAGCGTATAAAATTGCCAATTAATCCAGTATGTTATGTTGTTCGACGACTGGTTAAATACAATGGGATTGGTGTTTACTTCAAGCTCGCAAACTTGATTTAAAGAGTTGTTACCACCACCCGCGCAAACAATTATTGTTGAATTAATCCAGTAGACCAGTTTTGTACTTATTGGGAACTGATCACGTAGGGGCCAGAATTTGCCGCAGCAAGGCGTCTCAGTAGTTATGGCAACAGATTCCGCAGCAGACGTGCCTAGGTTCGAGCCCTGTCCACGGTAAATTCTAAATTATATGTAAAGAGTTCTACATAACATGGTACTCTATTCGATTTGTTGTAAGGCACAAAAATCATCAATAAAATAATACCATCTCGTCCGAACTCGATAATCTGTAGTACAAATTTGGCAAACATTCAATCGCACTGTCAAAAAAGGTAAGTAGATACACCGATGTATGCAATATCATGTTCATCATTAACAACGCCTGAAATTGTACAGCCCGATGAGCGATTTATGCCAAAATAGACATGTTTTGCCGTGTCTTCAGTGGTGCATAGCAGAACTCATGCAGGTACAATTTTGTGCTTGAAAGCCAAAATGCTAAATGCTTGTGCATTCTCAATCCAACGAACTTAGAATGATCAGGTTGTATGCTTCGCTAGGTTATACAGTGAGAACGATCTCCAACCGCTAACAGAAACACTCTTAAGCACTCAATAATCGTGAGGTAATTAACCACAAGCAATCGTACAATCGTTGAAAAAACAAAAACGAAGTTTAAAATAAGTATACTTATTATTCACTCATTAAATAAGATAGCGTGCCATTTTAACTTCAAAGATTTGTTTCGCATTTTGAATTATTCATTAAATAATTTGGCTACTCTTTCCTAATAAATACACTCACTATTAAGCAATCATTGATTGCGTGGGTGGCGAAGAAACTTCAAATAAATTTAACGAGCTTGATATAAACACGAATCTTATTGAATTTAGCCATTCAGAAAATGCGGTAAACCTGCCGCGAGTCACACATACTGACGCGTTTTGATTATCATTAGAACGCGAGGGCAACCTGATTATCCAAAACCAAACCGAAATGCGCAAACAAGAAACGAAAAATTGGATACACGGCTCTTAATTAAAATAATTTCACGTACATTTTACCTGATTGAAATTTGAATAGTTCCGCGATTGTTGTTTATATCAAGATCGTAAATTTTATTCGAATAATTTTTATCAGAACCCGCGCAAAAACGAATCTTAAATTGTATAAATTCTATGCAAGTGGCGCAATCTGTAAAACTTTAATGTTGATGACTGATTTAAATTATTCAGCCAACATTTCCAGTTAAGTACAATGGATGCAAGACTAATGGACGTGGAAACCATATATTTAATTATGTTTTCCGTATAGATGCATTGCGGTTTGCGCCTCGCTAGTCAGTTGGCCATCGTATTTTGATGATAAACGAGGCAGGTCGAAACGCGTTAGTCCGCGTGTCTGACGGCAGATTTGCTATATTATTTAACTGGTTAAATTAAATAGGATTGGTGCTTGTTTAAGACTCACAAACTTGATCTAAACAACTTCGCAATAAATTAGTGTTCACTTGCATAAAAGATATAGAAGTAGCGTAATATGCAAAAAATTAATATTCATGACTGAATTAAAATTTGTGAGCCGACATTTCCGGTCAAATGTAATCTATACGAGACTACAAGAGGTAAGAGTCTCATGCTTAATTGGGCCTTCCCAATATGTGCATTGCGGTTTTATCCTCACTTGTCAGTTTGGCGTCATACACCGATGTTAAATACAGAACGTCGAAACGCGTCAGTCATTTTTACTAACTGGAGTATTTTATGCTGTACAACTAGTAATGTACGATGGGATTTCTGTCAATATCAAGTTCGTAAGTTTCAATTTAAGTGTAATCGAGCATTCGATGTTCTTTGAAAAAATATTCTATCTAAATTATCCGATGGCAATATATATTAAAGGGGATATGTTTTTCAAATTTATCCATCTCTAATTAGGATGGAAAAATACACCCATTAAATAGATTGATGTAAATTAATTTGTGAATAAATTTAATGTGGTCTATATGATGCATTTCGCTTAAGCATAAACACTTAAACAGGTAGAATTAAAAGCTCGCCAACGCTAAAGCGAACTAAGCCACATGCGAGAAATTTATAATACAACGCTTAAAATCTTTTATTCATGCAATTGTAACATCATAAATACTCGACGTGTAATAAGTTTATTTGCTGTTAAGCCATTGCGAAATTACATAATCAAGATCTAAACAGACATATTTATTTACATGTAACAGATTATTTCTCAGTCTTAAGCAAACGCTCACACACACATACACAAACACACAGACGTGGCATACGCTTATCTAGTGACTAGTCAGATGTTGCTAAATCGCTGTCATTTCACTGGGATGAGTGTACACGTGCAATAGTTGATTACTCCTCAATCAAAAACAAACGAGAATACATACACACAGGCATGGCGTACGCTTATCTAGTGAGTTGTCAGTAATTGTGACTAAATCACTGTAATCTCATTTCGAAGCGTGTACACATGCAGACATATACACAAACCAATTTGACATACACTTTCCTAGCATTTTATGCTTAAGAGATCTAACAACAAGTATAAATGGGGCAGTTTAAACTAATATTTCCACTTGACATATTGATTGTCAATTTAGTATGATATGAGCTTTCCATTGAAAAAGATATCAGTATCTGGATATCGAAAATTCTGGGGGGAAATCAGGAAGACAGCGGATGCAAACAAATCGGATCGCAACTGGATAATCAGGTAAATGATCTATTCCCTGTCGCGCAACATGTTTCTTTTAAATATTCTCAGGAAGGATACAATGAATTTTATTAAAGCTCGCATTTCAAAAGAATTATTCAGAATATGTTTAAATTAATTTGATTTTTTCTTCCCAATGAACAATTAATGATTTATTAATATCGCTGTTGAATTTGCTATTATATTTATACATGTTAGTCTAATTTCGGAACAAAATAGAGCAAATTTGACAGGTGCAAGCAAAACAAGTCGAAACAGACAGACAATTAATCTAACAGACTGCATCAGATAAAAAGATTTATCAGATCAAAGACGAAACTGAAACAATCTGCCCGTTTTAATGATTCACGCACTTGAATGCATACACTCACAGTCAAAACAATCACCTTGATCAAACTGTCAATCAATATGATTCAACGTGCCATCCTTTAAAACGTTTACTTACACCTCCAGGTATATTAATTTTTTAAGTGACATCCATCTACAAGAAACTTATAATTATGAAAAAGTTTTCAGGGGGATAAATTTAAAAATCGAGCAATTTTTCGCAGTAAACTCTGACAGTAATGAAGTATTCTTGCCCAAAAACTTTTTTACCGTTTATTATGAACTGTGGACACACACACACACACATATATATATATATATATATATATATATATATATATGTATATATATATATATATATATATATATATATATATAATTAAATTACTGCGTTAGTATATATATATATATATATATATATATATATATATATATATATATATATATTTCGTGTTGATATATTCCTTTAAAGAAATTTGAGTTGGCGTTGTGCTGCAGGCATTCGAGCTGATGCGACAATTGGCGTTTGCGGAAAAATTGAACGAATTCGTAGGTCGGTGATTATGTTGTCAACTCTGAAGATGGGACTGGAAATGAAATGCCGAAAATTCGCAAAAAAATCGGAAAATCTTCATTCAAAATCATTTGCGGAAAAGTAGTGTATGCACAGCTTCAGAATTACGGGATCAGGGAGAACGAACGATCGATTACGAAAAAACAAACTTTGTACCTGGAAATGAAGAGGAATCAAGAATTTACCGATCAATAAGCGCTATCTATTGTTCTGCAATCGTCAATTCATTAAGTAGACCAGTATTGTCGTTATTGGCAATACGTCAAGTTCTTTTCAGAATTTTACACGGCCGGGGTCTGGAATGGGAGCCAATTTGCTTTCCAGTCTGTGTATCTTTTAACTATGCAACTCCTATCGGATACTACACGCAATTTTCATTTACGCACAAACCTGTTTATTTAGTTTGCCTTTCCACGATGTCGTGTCTTAGTAACCAAAATTACTTGCCGCTCTCAGTTTTAACGAATTTTAGTTATTCCAAAATTGGCTTTTGTTTTTGATTCACACATAAGTATTTTATCATCTTAGCTATAAGGATTATTTTACTTATACCTCAGTAAGCGTGTGTGCTCTTATTTTTAGTCAAAGACAGTTAATCTTATCGATATTTAAATTGTAATTATCGCTCTCCTTTATGGCACTGCGATACAATATACCTACATTATGCGTTTAATTATGGAACAGCGCAGTAAATGGTCTTCCTATTAATGGCCTTACAATGCCTTGATACGCCTAGGCAAATGAGATCGAATTGTTCAGTTTACCTGCATAAACTAGCCACACATTAAATAGGTTATGAGTGTGGGACTGTTGTCCGATTGTAGAGTAACCAGTTAGCACGAAACGCATTTTTACTCAAGTGAAGGCATTTTGGCGAGCCGTTCAGTTTTTAAATGACCCAGTTACGATGTGCCCTATGACTAAATCATAGATACACAGAAATTGCCAGTGAATCAATTGAGTATACTATTGTGAAAATTTAACTGAAACAGAATGTTTAAGAGGTCACCTATCCTGTCAGCATACCAAAGTTACGTAATTGTTTTCTTAATTCGTACTACGGCCCTTGAGAAATCAACCAATTGGTCAATGTTAAGTTATTGGCATTTCCTCTAACTGGCATGTACAGAAACCTCTTCGAGCGTTAACTCCATTCTTCTCTCATTGACCCATGCACATCTTGTTACTTTTTATGAGGACCCGATTGCGAATAGGTTTTTTTTAAATTGCAAAAGCCTTATTCGTTGAATTTCACAAGATTTAAGATTAAATTTGAAGAAAATAATTGGTCAATCGCTTAAAGCATATCTCTCTCGTTATCTACGAAAATGTACTTGAATTAATAGATTTATTCATATCGATTATTAGTGTAAATATCCATTTCATTTGTGGTGACAGTTTTGCAATCAAGTTTAATTGTTATCCATGCTAGTTATTAACAATTTTAAATTATGATCAGCTTACCTTTATTAGGCAGGATGAAGGTATCATCTTCAACATTAACCGACTTTCCTGTTGCATTTTGGGGAAATCTAGAAGCTAAAGGTTCATGAGTTGAAGTTTCAGACCGCAAATTGTCCGGCTTCAAATAAAGGTCGATTTGTCCACCGACCGGCAGTCTCATATTTTTCGTATTCTCCAGAATACCTGGAGACAAACTTTTCATCCTGTTAACTTGTTTAGCACCACTCGCACTCATTACTGATGTCATGGCACCAGTAGTGAATGATGGGGGCCTTGTATCACCTACATGAGACGATAAGTTGACACAAGAAATATTTTGGGGCCAAGTTACGAAGTTTTCCGTTCTTATGTTTTCAATGATTGCACTATTTGGTGTTCTGTGCGTATTAGACACAGTTTTTGCTGTAGTTGATGCAGAAGTTTGATCTAAATTGGTGGTTTGTGCAGACTGTTTAACGCTTTGCACAGAGTCAGAGCTAAAAATTGTCACAACACTTGTCCTATCCAGAGATGCATCGGAACTGTTTAGCGACTTTCTCTGTGATATTTCTTCATCCCTATTGGCAAAATACTTTTTCTCGTCTACAATTTGTTTTTTATTTAAAGTTTGAGCTGGACTAGGCTTTGTTGTAAACGACGCTGGAGAAAAAGTAGAGGTTGTTGATGAACTAACGAAAGAAGTTAGCAATTTCAAACCCGAAGTGGAAATTGTGTTTACTTCTGGTTGACTCGTTATATGACCGCCGTATTGTCGATCGTTTTGGTGAACAGAAGAGCGGTGTACGCCACTTGTCTGCACTTTCTCAAGGCAAGAAGCATTCGTCTTTGTAGGGCGTTGTTCTGTTAGATTTAGTTTAGAATCGTCCGCAAAACGCACCGATTTCCGCTGACTTCCGGCAGTGGTTGGCGTATCTAGGACATCATTTACATCATCCGATCTCAACTTATCCTCGAAACTTGTACTGTTTGAAGGCTTCCATAGACTGATTTTAACGTCAGTGCCAATGGTACATTTTGGTAAACTTGGATTGACCCTGTTATTTGTTATATGACGTGTTGTTCGAGCATTGTCACTCGTCAACCAGCCGCTGCCACCTGGTGGTACAGAATGGGCAATCCCGTCACGATGCGTAGCCTCACTGGCATCTTGACTTGAACTATGATAAAGTTTCAATTTTAGAATTCCGGGACGCAAGCCAATACCAGAAATATTGCTGCAGGAATTACTACTCAAAAGACTTGTGTTGACCTCTGAAGCCTGAGGCCGCGAGATTGCACTTGACGACCGTGGACCTAAGCCAAAGTTACCCGGCGCTGCACTTTTACCAATGATATTGCCTTTGTCTGCATTAATGTGGCATGGGTTATCGTTTACAGCTATATTGTTGGTGCCATCTTTTTTTGCGTTTCTGCTCACCTGTTCATAATCAGGCAATGCCGGGCTGTGCTTTAAAAACGACTCGTTCGTGAATTGCGCCTCTAAGCTTGTTTCGTTTCTGGGGCTGTGAATATCCGAACCTGACATGTTTGTCGTAAATTTTGTTACTACTAATGGTGATGACAACGATGCTGACATGAATGTTTTTGAGTGTTCCGACGCCAACACCTTGGTGTTGGACATTTTTGGAGGTCCAGCGAAGGAGTTGTTACAAGCGGATTTCGCATAGCCGGTTGTCAGATTGCCAGCGTCTAATCGATGCGTTTCGTTCTGCTGTTGCTGTGCCGACGACATTGTCTGCAACAGATTCTGCTGCAGTTCAGTTAAACTGGTTAGCCGGCGGACACGCGCACTTGTCACACGATAGGTGTTGCTTTGAAGAGGCTGTTAACAAATTGTTCACATTTTTGTACATTTAACAGACAAACATAAAACATCATTTGTTAGTTTATTGTATGCTTCTGCATTACGTAACTCTTATAACATTTTATTATTATAATCGGATTGGCTTATCAGAACTGTAGCTCCTCTTTTTTCGATTTAAGACGTATAGCTTACACACATCATCGCCATGACGTGCCCAATCGACATTTCACTTCCTTCTAATATAAGGGGTGATCAATTAGAAAACGTCAAAAACAATCCAGGGCCTCAGGTACCGATACTAATCTATCCTTTTCACCTAGTACAAATTTATCAACAATTTCAACCAAATGATAAAAGCTTAACTCGGTTTGCTCTAAGTAAAAGGAATATTTAATTAATCGAAGACACAAAAACTTAGAAATTTTATATATTAGGGAGTGTTGGACATTCACAATAATTCGGAATGGATTACCAGGCTTGTGCACTTTAACTAAACCATGCACTCTGGGCGCAACTGATTCTCTTTGTATGAGATTGTTACCATGCGTCGAATCCAATTCATCACTAGCAATCAAATTATTGATTAATAATTTTACTTTCCTTTGTAACCTATCCGTGGGCTCTTTAGTTATTTTAGTTTATACTTCTGCATTATTTAACTGCTCTAACATGTTAATATTGTAATCGGATTAACTCATCGGAACTGTAGCTCCTCCTTTATCCTCTTTTAGACGTATAGAATTATTTGATAATAACTCTATTCTGAGACGTTTAATTTCACTGTTAAGCTTAACTTTATTCTCTTTGTGTGTTATAACCTTTGAGGCAACGTCCAATTAAAATTTCATCCTATCCTTATTTGGAAAAGGTTGTGCTGTTTTGACAGCTTCTGTAATTACCTCATTTCTAATCGATCTTTCATTAGGAATAACCATGTTTAAACCACGGTTAAGTAGTTCAACTTGATACTTTTAAGATCTACTGTTGATAGGTTTACTTTCCTATTAGTCACGATTAAATTAATACTTCTTGGGGCATATAAATTCCCAAATCAGATAGTTTTCTATCATGTCTAATTCTGACATTCTTATTTCTCTATTACGGGCTTTATCACTGAAATCCTCAATGCATTTAAAATCATCTGCGTGAAAAAAATAAGTTAACATTGATTTAAATTAGGAATAACATCATGTTTTAAACAAATATCTAAAAAGGAAGTATTTAACTCTTGCCTCACGAGTTGTCTCTTCATTAGAGTATATTTATTGTACCATTTAACAGCGTTACAACTATAATTCAAAGCTAAATATTCCTTAAATGAAATTTTTTTTTGCGAAACCGGATTAATTGAAATTACCTGATCTGTGTTTCGTCTAACACAGTTTTTTTGTTTCAGTAGTTTTCTTTCTTGCTTCATTAATGTGATCTGTAAAATTAGTGGAGATGGACCAACTGAAGAAGGCTACTGATTAATACAGCCGAAATATTTACTTAATGAAATAAAACTACTGGGAAATAACTTCGTTAATCAAAACGCAGATCAGGTAAATACATGTTGTCGTTAGGTAAATTTAGTCGCGTAATTTATCAGTTAACAAATCGCTATTTATTATTAGCAACGGTAAATGCATGTGATTAAGTTTCTCCTTTGTGTTCAAATGTGTACTTGTCAAACTGATAAATATTTTAAATTTGCATATGTAGAAATCATTCTACAAATATTATTCGCGATATTTAATAATTAGAGATGTTGAAGATTTAGTATTTCAGGCATTTATGAGGAGTACAGTTGTACTAATATTTATTTTTTTTCCAGTCAAGTTCAATGTATGCGAGACTGCTAGAGGTGAGAGCCGCATATCCAAATTTGATTTACATACATATTCACTTCGGTTTGATCATCGATAGTCAGTTTGCCGTCGTACTCTGATGATTGATCATGGAAGGTCGAAACGCGTCAGTGCGTTGCGGTTGGCGACAGTTTTGTTATGTTGTTCGACGACTGGTTAAAGACAATGGGATTGGTGTTTACTTCAGGCTCGCAAACTTGATTTAAAGAATTGTTACCACCACCCGCGCAATCAATTATTGTTAAATTAAACTAATTGACAAACCAGTTTAAAATAGCATAGGGAATCCATTAAAGAGCCCCCTACTTCTACGCTTTTTGCATGGAATATCTAAAGAAGTTAGGCCAATTTCTATTGTGGCAGAAGGCATGACTGCGATACATTCAGATGATTTTTTAAATCGTGCAAAACTTATGAATGTTCCTGCTTTAAAATCTCATCCATTAATTTTGTGCCTAAATTTTAAATATAATTGAAAAATATTGTGCAGTACAGCCGACATATATAATTTTTAGAGTATATAGCATGGGGAATTGAGGCCAACACGCAGATATTTTGGCGTTCAGTAAAGTCTGCCATAAAGGGTTTGCCAGATTTTTCAGAAAGGAGCCAAAACGTTTACCTCAATTCTCATTTAAAAAAAGTTATTTCTTTTAGAAATCTTGTGAATATGGTAAATTATCCACACAATTTCTTTACCATGGAGAAAACTGAATGAACAAAATTCAACAGCTCGTCGAACACAAATATGGCATTGTTTTATCTGATTTTTGACTCCGCATTTTAGTGAAAAGTAATATTGAAAGGAATACTTAAAATCTTTTGAATTTAAACAGATAACAGTAGACACAACCGTTTGCACCCCGTTGGCAAATGACATTAGACAATTTGCAAGACGTTGGCTATTTTTGAATTTGCTATTTGCAATCTGGAAATCTGGAAAAGGTAAAAATGTCTCGGCCACTCTACGGAACTCAGTGAAACTCTATTTTAGTTTCGTTTGTTCTAATTTGTTATATATCAAATAGTACTAACTTTTTTTATTAAAGCCGGGATCTATTGCACAAAGTATGTATGGAGCAGAATTAGTTGCGCATCTAAATCCTTTTTCATGTGCGCTGATTCATTGGCATCACAAAGGGATTAAATCAAACACGTGATAAAATCTTAATTAGATTATTTGAACAGGCGTTTCCTCCGCCTTTATCCAACAAATGTTTACATTTAACGTCTTTACGTGTAATCCAAGAGTTTAAAGGTAATTCCAGTTGTCATAACATCCAAATAGACGAGTGGCACTATCCTGTCAAAAATCTGCATTAACTGAGAGAACACACACACTTAGAAGAACACACATAAGAGATGAACTTTGATGCTGGTCATATGATTGCATTACTGAGCACGAAAAACACCGTTTCAATGCAATGCATCTCGGAAATAAATCCAATTACAATTTAACCTTGTGATTCTGCAAATATTATCTTCATTTTCAGGTAACCTGTCAACGACTCTAGCAAATAGGGATTAATCATAAATTCAAATTTCCGTATTTTAAAAGCGTTTGTACAAAATTTTATGTTTATATATTTAAATTGAGTCCGAGGGCTAAAATCTGATTAATCACACCAATTTCGTAAATTATAGGCCAATGTGTTGTGAATGAATTCTCGTATGTGCGATCAAAACAGTTATTTAGCGAAAAAAACAATGATTATCTAATTGACTAGACAATAGAACATTGTACATTAGGAACGTAAGAAAATCAAAATGAAAGAAAAAAACGAGGAACAAATGGCAAAACTGAAAAAAAATGAGTAGCCACATACCGTTCTCGCAGATAATGCTATAGAAACACGTAGAAGCAGTGAGTTACATTGAATTTAGATTAATTAAGTGGTTTTAGATGTGTGGCATTATACACGCATATAGACACGCAACATATTTGGTCTGACAAAATAAGTAGAACACTGAAAGTACACTGTTAACAAGGTAAGCAGTTAACATATTTGACAAAATAGTCTAATGAACCTATTTGTGCATTGAATCAATGCTGTAGGTGGAGCCCAAAAAAATCTGCTCAAACTTGAATATTTAACCAGAACGCATAGAACACTTGCAGAGAGTCAACGAGGCATAGAGTGAGCGAATGAAACAAACATTTTACTTCAAATCGAGTACATAAATAGAAAGAACGAAATAAGGCGAAAAAATGTTGCCATGGCTACAAGCATCATTAGCATAATATGCATGCTGAAGAGGCATTAAATGTTGTTTGTATATATTTTTTCATTTTCAAATAGCAAACAGTGTGTACAGTGAGTTACTTTGCGCCATAAAAGACGCCTATTCAATAAACTACACAGCACAGTAACATAAGAATACAAGAGATAGAGTGCATCATTCTTGTGAAACGTTTCTTGCGAACAAAGACGCGAAGTGAGAGATAAACAGGAAAAAATCTAAGAATCAGATATGCCGTAAGACAAATTGTGACTTTAAGTGCCTAATTAACCGGTTCCGCCAATTGAAAAGCTAGCGCCGGCCTAATTGTTTTAATTGACGAAGCTACAAAAGGTGTAATGTCATGGAAAAATAAACAGATCTAATATCTGTGCTCAAGCAGACTACCACGATTTTTAAGGTAAAGATTAGGGTACCTGCGCACAGCGTTATCGCACAATTTGGCTGAAACTAATTGATTTAAACTAAATACATAAAGAGGGACATAAGCGGATAAAATGTGTGGCTTTTTTAGCCACACAAAAGCAAGTAATCAGCGATTTAGCGCCAATAAGTTAGGAAAACACTATAGTTACATTCGTCTTGAAAAAACAAAAAAATGTTTATCAAGCAATGGGCAGACACAAATGCCGAATTATTATGCCTGCATACGCTAGAAACTTCTGAATAAGTTTAAATTTTCAAGCGTCAGGTATCGAAGAAATAAAATTTATTACGTAAAATATGTTTGGATAATCCGTTTATTTATTTACAAATTCATTGGAGTTATCCTTTCTAATTAATTAATGAATGTCTAAGTTTCCGTTTAACTTTTACACTAATTATGTACAATTTTGGTCGACTTGCAGTGCTTTCGCGGGCGAATTGATAGTAAATGAGCTAGAAAACAAATCGAGATGACGAATTATTACTCCTGAATCCACAGGGATCTCCTGAACAAAATTTGAAATTTCAAGCTTCATATATCTAAAAATATAAATTTCGTGCAATAAATATTTTTTGTTTAATCCAGTTATTTTTTTCTCATATTCGTTGAAGCTACCATTTCTCATTACTTAATGAATGTCTAATTTTTCCTTCATTTCTGCAATAATTATGTTTAATTTCGGTCCACTTGCAATACTTTTCGCGAGCGGGTTGATAGTAAATGAGCTAGCCAACAAATCGAGAAAACGAATTATTACTCCTGAATCCATTGTGATCTCCTGAATAAGTTTTAAATTTCAAGCTTCAAAAATCTAAAAAAGTAAATTTTGTTCAATAAATATTTTTTGGTTAATCCATTTATTTATTCTCATATGCGTTTTAGCTACCAATTCTCATTAAATAATGCATTTCTTAATTTCCCTTTATTTCATTGCTCAATTTTGGACCACTTGCAGTACTTTTTGCAAGCAGATTAAAAGTATATGACCTAGCAAACAAATCGAGATGACGACTTATTACTCCTGATTCCACAGGGATCTCATGAATAAGTTTGAATTTTCCAGGTTCATGAATGGAAGAATTTAAATTCCGTAAGAAAACTTTTTTTGGATAATCTGTTTATTTATTCACAAATTCATGGGTGATACCCTTTCTCATTACTTAATAAATGTCTAATTTTCCCTTAATTTTTGCACTAATTATGTTCAATTTTGATCCATTCGCAATACTTTTAGCAAGCGGTTTGAATTCTAATAAGCTTATAAGCATACCGACTGACGAATTATGTATCCTGAATCCACTAGGATCTCCTGAATAATTTTAAATTTTCAAGTGTCAAGAATCAAAGAATTCAAATTTTCTGAAGTCAATTTTTTTGGATAATCCGTTCATTTATTCACAATTTAATTAGAGCTCACCTTTATTATTACCTTATTAATGTTGACTTTTCCATTAATTTCTGCACTAATTATGTTCAATTTTGTCCACTTGCAGTACTTTTCGCAAGCAGATTAAAAGTAGATGAGCTAGCAAACAAGTCGAGATGACGACTTATTACTCCTGAATCCACTGGGATCTCATGAATTAGTTTGAATTTTCCAAATTCATGAATGAAAGAAATAAAATTCCGTGCGTAAACCTTTTGGGGATAATATGTTTATTTATTCACATGTCTAATTTTCCCTTAATTTTTTCACTATTCATGTTAAATTTTGATCCAGTTGCCATACTTTTAGCAAGCGGATTGAATTCTAATGAGCTTATAAGCATACCGAGTGACCAATTATGTATCCTGAATCCATTAGGATCTTCTGCATAATTTTAAATTTTCAAGTGTCAAGAAACAAAGAATTAAAATTTCTGAAGTGAATCTTTTTTGTATAATCCGTTTATTTATTCACAATTTTATTAGAGTTCACCTTTCTTTTTACCTTATTAATGTTTAATTTTTCACTAATTTCTGCACTAGTTATGTTCAATGTTTGTCCAGTTGCAATGCATTTCGTAAGCGGATTGAAATAAATGGATTTGTGTAGTAAAAAACTTTGTTCGAAAACATCTTCGGACAGTAAAGTTGTGGACGGTGTCAGAGTGACGAGACCGGTACTAACCCATAAAATAATGCAAAAGACAAGTTGTTCACTTAGAAATGTAAAGGAATCAAGATTTTACCGACCTACGAGTACTATCAATATTTCCCCAATAGACTACTACGGATCCAACTTCAATATGGATTAGGCAGAACTTTTGTCACAGCACAGTCTTGAAGTCAGAATGATGAAACTGAAATCTACCTTGAAAAGAAAGCAATTTTAAAACAAGTGTGAATGTCTGGAACATGAACTCACAATGTAACTTTATAGTGAAAACTTTATCATTTATAATTTGAAGTTAATCCATTTTGGGTATGGGAAATTTAGAATGAATTATACTTTGTGTATTTAAGCACAGTTTCATTATAAAGCATGTTAGCTCAACTCAGATTTTTAAAGTCAACTACCGTTTCTGTAGGTTTCAACTCGACGTAAATATCTGGTAATTTATAGAGTGATTTTGGAAAGCAAATGGGATTAAAATTATACTTCAGAAAAACGAGAGGTTTGCTTTGCACTTGTATTTCATACACACCGAATCACTGTTTAATGGAAACGAACATTGGTTGCGCGGGTGGTGATAAAAATTACTTTTACTCAAGGTTGCGATCTTGATATATACATCTGCCCTATTATATACATACATTTGTCTATATAAACTAAGTATTGTATAGTGTGGAAAAAGCAATTCATTCAGTAGAACGTTTTCGTCGTTATTTGGAATTCCTCACATACTGGCCAGAATTTGCCGCAGACAGGGCTCGAACCTGGGCACGTATTTTTCGGAATCTGGTGATCAAATTCTGGACACTATGTGATGAGTTCCCAATAAGAACGAAACCGGTTTTGGGCATCAGAGTGGTTCAGTGGTTAGAGCTAGAGATACCGAAGCATAAGTGTCCAGGATCGAGCCCTCTTCACGGCAAACTTTGGACAGTACGTGATGAGTTCCCAATAAGCTCGAAACCAGTGTAATGCTTGACTTGCCTTTTTCACACTATACAATTCTTAGTTTATACTGACGAATTTATGTGCACAATGGGTCACTGTTTAATGTGTCAGTGCGTGCATTATTTCTTCTTTTTGTATGCGCGGCTCAAAATTTGCCTTTTTCTAATTAAACATAATACCACCTTAACAATAATTGATTGTGCGGGTGATGGTAACAATTCATTAAATCAAGTTCGCGAGCTTGAAGTATTGTATTAAACCAGTCGTCAAACAACATAATAAAACTACCGCCAGACGCAATGCGGTTTGATCCTCGATAGTCCGTTTGCTGTCGTATTCTAATGATGATCATGGAAGGTCGAACCGCGTCAGTGCGTTGCTGCTGGCGGTAGTTTTGTTTTGTTGTTCGACGACTGGTTAAATACAATGGGATTGATGCTTACTTCAAGCTCGCAAACTTGATTTAAAGAATTGTTACCACCACACGCGCAATCAATTATTGTTTAATGTATTGCGTATATATGTGTATGTGGCAAAAGCTGCAAACAGCTAATGTTCGAGTCTGCATAGAAGTTGAGCAGCCGACATTTCCAGTCAAGTTCAATGTATGCGAGACTGCTAGAGTTGAGAGCCGCATATCTAACTTTGATTTCCATACATATTCAATGCGGTTTGATCCTCGATAGTCAGTTTGCCGTCGTACTCTGATGATGATCAAGGAAGGTCGAATCGCGTCAGTGCGTTGCGGCTGGCGGTAGTTTTGTTATGTTGTTCGACGACTGGTTAAATACAATGGGATTGGTGTTTACTTCGAGCTCGCAAACTTGATTTAAATAATACCAATTTGTTTCCTAAAATGTATATTTATAATAATAAGTTCTTCAGTCAAGTTTACATCTTGAAAATAAAAATTGGTATATTTAAACTGTTTCATAAACTTGTTCTTCTTGAAATATGTATCGAGTCAAACAAATAATACCTAGGTAACCGAAAAGTAATGAATCTTCATGTAATTATTATACATAATATGTGATTATCAATTACATAGCTCAGGTAAGAGTCATTCCTTGCTGCTAAGACATACTGAAATACGGCACAACAATAAATAATTCGTAGTATAATGATGAAGTAAACACCAATGTTAGTGTATTTAACCAGTCGCCGTACAAAACAGCAAAAACACCACCAGTTGCACACACTGACTCGTTTCGACCTTCCATGAGCATCCTCAGAGTACGACGGCAACTGACTAGCTAGGATCAAGCCGCAATAAATATATATGAAAAGAAAAATTATTTATGCGGTTCTTACCTCTAGTAGTCTCGCAAAAACTGTACTCGATTGTAAATGGCGGCTGCACAATTTCTATGCAGTCACGAACATTAATTGTTTGCAGCTTTAGCCACATATATAAATATGTAATACAGTTAAATAATCATTGCGCGTGTGGTGGTAACAATTTTTTAAATCAAGTTTGCGAGCTAGAGATAAACACCAATCCTATTTTGTTTAACCAGTCGTAGGAAAAAATAGTAAAACTACCGCCAGATGAACGCACTTATGTTTCGACCTTCCATGATCATCATCAGAGTACGACGGCAAAATGACTATCGAGGATCAAACCTCAATATATATATATATATATATATATATATATATATATATATATATATATATATCTTTATTATGTTCATTGCCTTCGAATATTACAAAGTATATTTCTAATTAGAAAAAACACATTAAAACAGTGGATAATGGCCATTTATTTTGAGAATACTAAACTTCGCCCTACAATCTTTCACTTATGTACATTCTGGGTTTTCATTTCAGTATGTGAGTGGCAACAAATATGACTCGGTTTCCTATTTCTTGTTTTGGCTGATTGGAAAGTGCGTATGCGTTTGTGTCTGTGTGTGTGCCTGGTTGCATGTAAAGGTACTTCTCAGTGTATTGCTAAGTGATGTTTGAGATCTGGTCATTATTATATTAATTACTTGAGAGTTTAGCATCTGTTCGCGTTGTTCGAATTGTTCGCAGTTACGTGTACGAGTGCTATTTTTCCGAGTGTAGCAAAATCCGAAAAATTATTATTTATTTATGAAGCCCTTTGTATAAGAGAACAAATACCTGGACTTAATATTCAAAAATGTCATCAACATGATATTCAAATCAACTGGCCACGAATAATAAAAACAACAACAATTTACTAGTTTCCAGGCCAGACCTAAAACGTCCTCGAATAGACTCAACAGACATTCAATCAGATTGGCAACAAACTAAAGAGGAAAAACATGCAGATACGGTGACAGAAACTCCCAAACAATATGAGCGTTCAACACTGCAATTTGCACTTGCGCTGTTACCAAATGAAGAAAAAAAGTTTGCGCAAAAACGTGAAACGGAAGACCAAACTCGGAAAAATAGCACTCGTACACGTAACAGCGAACAACTTGAACAGATATTTAATTCTCAAGCCATCAATAGAATAATGAAGAGATCTCAGACATCACTTTGCAGTACATGCAAATAGGCAAGTATGTATTAGGTGTTGCGAACCTAGTAACAAATTAGTTCAGTTGTGACCAGAAGGATAAACCAAAGGCAGCATGAACGGAAAGTATAATCTCATGCACATTCGTTTCGTGCTTACTGGCGACTCATCAGTAGGAGCCGGTATTACGCCCTTTAACCACTATATATTTGGTCGAAGAATGTGGAATAATAGGAGATTGTACCGTCCTATTATTCCACATTATTCAACCAAATAAATAGTGGTTAAAGGGCGTAATACCGGCTCCTAATGATGAGTCGCCAGTAAGCACGAAACGAATGTGCATGAGTTTATACTTTCCGTTCATGCTACCTTTGGTTTATCCTTCTGGTCACAACTGAACTAATTTGCTACTAGGTTCGCAACACCTGATACATACTTGCAAATATATTAGCTCTTCGCAACAAACAGTATTTAAATGAAAATAGGCCCACACACAGACACAAAATTAACGCACTTACCAATCAGCCAAAACAAGAAATAGAAAACCGAGTCATATTTGTTGCCACCCACATATTCCAATGAAAACCCAGAATATACATAGATGAAAGATTGTAGAGCGAAGTTTAGTATACTCAAAATAATTGGCCATTATCCACTTTGTTATTAATGTTTTTTATATAACTTGTAATATTTGAAAGCAATGGACAAAAGTAATATATATATATATATATATATATATATATATATATATATATATATATATATATATATGGAAAGCAAAATTGGATATGCAATCATTTTTTGTTTTATAATAGAATTCTGTTCCATTTTGAAGACTGAATATTTTGATTGCCTGCTTAGTTAGTTTCATTATCCTTAGTTTGAAAAGGTTTTTCGTAATGTTGTGTATGCTCAGAGCAAAATTATATCGAATAAAAACTAAGATATTTTGACAGAGCAAAGCACAATATCTTAGTAGTACATCTAGGAAGAGTATATCGGTACAGGTGGATAGCGAACTGACTTTCTGTTCAATCACCATGGTCATGTGCTTATTTATGTTTTATGTTTCAGCATCGGATTACTTGTATATTTTTTGTGCTTTTATGTCTTTTTATTTGTATCGCTCAAATGACCGCTAGCATTAGAACTATTTCGTTATGTTTTAAGTTCAACTACTGGTATAATATGTAGCTTAACGTGGTTTTGTTTTTAGACGAATCACCATATCAGAGTTATAAACTGTTAAAACGTACCTTCCTGTGTGACATTCGGATTATATATGTATATTTTTGCGTATTTTTATTCAAATAAATTTAGGAATTATTTAGGTAACTCAAGTAGCCATAATGGCATTAAAATTTGGTTGCGTAAATTTTATTTATTCTGTTGTTTATGTGAAAATGTATTATTTTAAGCAAAATTATATTTGTGTGCTTTTATATGATGAGGGTACACAAGTCAACAAGATTTTTTTTTATTTTTCCTTCTAAATCCTATTATTAAAACCTTAACTGATTTGACTTAATTCCTTCATGGAAACTGGAGAAGGGCGCATTCTTATATGGCTAGATAATTTAAATCTGCCATCATTAGAACGGAAAGAGCCCTAAGTCTAGAAGACAAAATACGGCTACGAGTTGGGTATAGAATGATGGAGCGACATTTCGTGGCTCACCAGGAATTGAGCATTAACTCAATAAAGTTTTTTTTAAATTTTATATCTAAAGTCTATTATTAAAGCCGTTAATTGATTTTCTAGAAGTTTAGTTGGAACTGAAAGCAATGTTTCTAACAAAATTTGGTTAGTTATCTCGAGGGTTGATGTGGAATAGCATATTGCATTGTGGTAAGGATATATGAGCGATTCGGCTAGAAAGTGATGCAGCAACATGAGGTGTTTAAACAGGCGTTGACAATTAAAATGAAGCCCCAGCCGTCAGACTGTGTAAGAAACAGCCTCGAGATCGTGCAATTTTATCGGTGCAGTTATTGTTCTGGTTAAGGATTGAGTAGGCTGTATTGCCTAGATAGCTTATTGCCGAGCTAAATTATCGCTACTATTTTCCCGGTCTTCATTCAGATTTTTATTATACGACTAAGCTATTTAACAGATTTGATTTGTTAATTGCTACTGGTATTCGTATACGAGGTGGTTTACTTTAATGCTCCGACAGCTCAGGCATTCTGGGAAGAATCCTGTTGGGATTAGATTATCAGCAAAACGCCGGTAGTGGTATTGGTATTTGTATTCGTGGCGGATGAATTAATTCTCCGTCTGATCAGAAGTTCTATGATGAATTTTTGTTGTGACAGAACAACCAGCAGCACTCGGGCGTTGTATAATGTTATTACTCCGTCCGCTCGGAAATTCTGTGACGAAAACTTTTGAGATGCAAATAGCAGTAGCACTTTGGCGGTGGTATTTGATATATATATTCGTGGTGGATGATGTTAAAGTTCCATCCGGTCGGAAACTCTGTGACGAATATTTGTACAGATAGGGCTAGCTGTATCACTCCGATGGTGGTGTTGCCATTTCTTTTGGTGGTGGATGAAGTTTATGCCTCGTCGTTCAGAATTTTTTTGAAGGGAAGACTGATAGCATTAAAACTTCGGTTGTAATTCGCACGCAACGGTGAAGCTAATAAATGCCCACTAAGAAGTTATGTGACGAACCGACGTTGGGAAGAGCAGCAGTACAGCGCAGATAAATCGTCATTGTGCACGTGGCGGATGAATCTAATGATTCGCGCGCCATCAATTAATATCTGGAATATTTGTCAAGAATAGAAACAAGCAACCCACTCTGATGTTTGGTGTTTCACACTGCGGACTAGTTGATTTGGTTTCGATGCCCGCAACCTGTTTTTCGCAACACATCAGACATTGGTACTACACGCTCTGCTACTGGTAAATAAGGCCCTACGTGGTGACGGCCAACGAGAATGGTCAATTAAGATGGTCTAACCGAGATCTATCTTGGTTAAAATCAAGCTGCCTACTACATAATATATATATATATATATATATATATATATATATATATTTATATTCATACTTGCGTACATGTATATATACAAACACGTGTATACATACATAAATGCATACAAGCATATAACCATACATATTAAACAGCCTACATATATACATACATAGGTGCATACACAAGAATAGACATTTATACAGTCTACGAACATACACGACACATAAATACATAAATAAATACAATGATACAGATACGCATACATATGTAGATAAATAAATTTGTGCAGAGTGAATGCAGAGTGAATTGACATGAACCACTGTAGTTTCACTATTGTGATCGCACACGTTCTTGCATGTATACATAAATGCATTCATCACAGCTATATGTGTATGCAGACATATACACAACTTTTACATTATGTAGCATTAGTTCCACGTGGATGAACATACGCGTATAAACTAGCCCGCACTCATATTCAGATCGATGCTCACCTAGTGAGAATTTATTATTTGCTGTGTCAATCTAGTAAAAATAAATGAAACATTTTGAGGTAACTTTCCCAATTTTTAGTTCCTCGGTTAATTTGAGGTGATGAATGCATGGTCTAGAAAGGAAATAAACAATTGTGTGTTGAAAATTGCAAATCTACAAGAATGATACTGATAAAAGCAAAATTTTACTTATAATATATATCAGAATTATAGGTATGCCACCGGCATATCCAATTTTCAATCCTCTATATAATTTGTGCATTTTAAACCCGATTAGACACTCTGCCGTCCTACTCTTTCGATGACCAGTATGATTGCAAATCGCATTTCCAATTTTCCATAGTCTATAAATGCATTGCGTTTTGATCCTTGTTATTAAACTTTACCGACCTGCATTTCATTTCTCATTAGTCAATTTCCCTTCGTGCCTTTGTAATAATCTTGGAAGAATCAAACACGTCAGTACGCTAGACCCTACGTAGCATTACTAGTTCCGTGGTCATTTTAATGGACACATATTGTTATTTTTCCCTGCTGCGCAAAATATGTTTGAAAATTTTCTATCAATAACAGCGTAATTTTGTAAATAAATCAAAATGGTGCAGCCAAAATTTAAAGTATAATATTACATATACTAGAAGGCTTCGTGTGCAATTTCCATCACCTTTATTCTAAAATATATGTATGCTATTTGGTTTAATCCTCATCAGTCCACTTGTTGTTGTGCCTTTTTATTTATCACGGAGTCCAAAAGCGCGTCACAATATGCCAATTAGTGTTAGATTCTTTGCCATAAATTAAATGATATGTGCACGAGATTATACTTGCCGTTCATGCTGTCTTTGGCTTACCCTTCTGGACATATTGAACAAATTTGTTCGTAGGTGCGCAACACCTAATACACAATTGAGTATATATATTAGTTCTCCGCCACGAACTGTATCTGTTTTATATTTAAATAAACTTTGTCATGATTACCGCGAAATGTGATAACTAATACTGATCAAAGCCAGGGTGTAGGGATTTGCTGGAGTAAGAGGTGTTCCGAAATAATTTTAATTCTCAATTTTGGTGAACATTAGCATATATTGAAATCCATCATTTCGGTACCATTTACCGACTCTAAAACCATAGTGTTTGTACCATGTACCTTGTCAGTGCCATAATGTTGGTATCGGGTACTGACTCAATAGCCATAGTTTTGGTTCCTTTTACAGACTTGGTATATTGATTATGTATAGTAAGCTGGCTTTGAAGTGGCACTGTCGAAGATTTTTTTTAAAGTTAGCTTCACAACTGCTGAGATTGTACCGTCGTATTATCTCACATTCCTCGCACAAATATATAGTGGGCAAAGAACGTAATACCTGTTCCTTTTGATGAGTCGCCTGTAAGGAATATATGATTGTGCACGAGATTATACTTTCCGATCACGCTGTCTTTGGTTTATCTTAATGGTGATATTTAAACTAATGTGTTACTAGGTGCGCAACTCCTAATACACAATTGCATATATATTTGTTCGTCGCCACAAACAGTATCTAACTGATATGAGATCTTTACCTATTTTTAGCGAGAAAACTTGATTTCAAGCATTCTTATCATCAGACGCGTATTCATTGATGACTTGAAATTAAAATGTGTTATACATCTGGCAGAAGCTGCATTGATTTCATTCTTGTCATTTCATAGAAACTGAACAGTTAATATTTCGAATCGATTGAGATATATAATAGAATGCCGGGATTTCAAGTCGATTCTTCGATTTTCCATCGCCTATAAATGCATTGCACCTTGTTCCTTATTAGTCCAATTTGTTTTCGTAATCTTATGACGATCAAGGAAGATTAAAATACCATAATATGTTCGTTTTTATGTTTTTATCTGTTTTATTGATTTTTAAATAGAATCAGATTATTTTCATCTTTTGAGCTCGCAATCGATTTATGCAGTTTATATAATCAGCTGTCAATCAGTGATGGCTTTAAATTGTAACTTATTTACGTTTGATGAAGGCTGCATGCGTTCTATATTTGTGCCTGCATGGAAACAGTGCAGCTGATATTTAAAGTTAAGTAACATTTATAATAGATTTTTATGCATGCAATACGCATTCCTGGTTTTCAATGTCTTACATATGCATTACAGTTTGATTCTCGTTGGTTAAGTTCTGTCGGGCTCTGTTGAAAATCATAGAGTGCCAATAACGGTATATTGGATATATTTTAACGAATTAAGATAAATAAAACTTTTGTTTAGATTTAGTGTGTAAACATAATTTAAGTTATTCTTAACACCAATAGCGCGATCATTGATGGTTTGATATTAAAATCAATACTCGCCTGATGAGAGCTGCGCGAATTTGATGTTCGTGGCGGCAAACCTACGTTGCGCACTGAAATTTCCTGTCATTACAAATATTATAATAGGCTATTAGACGTGTAATCCGCGCATCCGACTAAGACGTATTGCGGTATGATACTCGTTAATCAGCTAGCCGTCATGCTCTGATGACGATCAAGGTAGGTTGAAACGCGTCAGTGCATGTGAATGGCTTTATGTTTGGTATTTTGAGCAACAGTTTGAATAATATAGCATTTTTTGTCTATCTGAAACTTGTTTTATCTAAATTAAAATAAATGTTATTTCCACCTGCGCAGTCACTGATTCATTGATTTTGTAAATTTTATACGTGTGACGGATGCTGAAAAATTGTGTGCTCATGACGGACCAGAAGTAGCACATCCAACACTTCCTAGCCACTTCAGTCTATTCGAAATTATTAGATATTTGAGCAACCTCTTGCACTTTTCTTCCATTATTTATGTGTGCAATTTTTGGATCGCCTGGTATCATATATGTATTGAATGACTCTGAGCCACATGTCCGTGTGTACGCTGTCTAGTCGAATGAATTCCAACTACCGCTCAGAATTCTCAGTAAGAAAGGTGCTTCACTGTTTAAATGAATTGTATTAGACTCTCTGCCTTTTCCGGCAGTCATACATAGGTGCAATTGGTGCTTTTGAGCTAAATGCAACAGAGATAACGCATTAAACAATAACCTCTAAGAACCGGTCCTTTGTTAGATTTTCCTCCGGTTTAGTTAAACATCAGACGGACGTACGGACTTGTGCTCATTTTGATTGGCAATCATTAGAAATTCCGTTTGTACGAACTTTGAATAATTCATCGTTTACCGAACTATATTCATTTCAATTCAGCAATCCTTCCATAAAATCCTAATTTCAGCAATCAATATTTGGTAAATCCTGCTTAAACTTGTAGGACAATAGTGCTGTTTAATTACACAATAATTGATTGTGCGGGTGGTGGAAAAAATTCTTTAAATCAAGTTTGCGAACTTGAAGTAAACACCATCCCCATTGTTTTTAACCAGTCGCCAAACAACATAGCGATTGGAGGTAGTCTTGCTATTTTGTTCGACGACCGGTTAAATATAATAGGATTGGTGTTTACTTCAAGCTCGCAAACTTGATTAAAAGAATTTTTACCACCACCCACGCAATCAATTATTGTTTAACATAGCACCTGATGGTAGTTTTGCTATGTTGTTCGACGACTGCTTAAAAACAATGAGACTGGTGTTTATTTCAATCTCGCAAACTTGATTTAAAGAATTTTTACCACCACCCACGCAATCAATTATTGTTTAACATAGCGCCTGGCGGTAGTTTTGCTATGTTGTTCGACGACTGGTTTAAAACAATGGGATTGGTGTTTACTTCAATCTCGCAAACTTGATTTAAAGAATTTTTACCACCACCCACGCAATCAATTATTGTTTAACATAGCGCCTGATAGTAGTTTTGCTATGTTGTTCGACGACTGGTTAAAAACAATGGGACTGGTGTTTACTTCAATCTCGCAAACTTGATTTAAAGAATTTTTACCACCACCCACGCAATCAATTATTGTTTAACAGTGCGACTGATGGTAGTTTTGCTATGTTGTTCGACGACTGGTTAAATACAATGGGACTGGTGTTTACTTCAATCTCGCAAACTTGATTTAAAGAATTTTTACCACCACCCGCGCAATCAATTATTGTTTAACAGTGTGACTGATGGTAGTTTTGCTATGTTGTTCGACGACTGTGTAAATACAATGGGATTGGTGTTTTCTTCAATCTCGCAAACTTGATTTAAAGAATTTTTACCACCTCCCACGCAATCAATTTTTGTTTAACATAGCGCCTGATGGTAGTTTTGCTATGTTGTTCGACGACTGGTTAAATACAATGGGATTGGTGTTTACTTCAATCTCGCAAACTTGATTTAAAGAATTTTTACCACCTCCCACGCAATCAATTTTTGTTTAACATAGCGACTGATGGTAGTTTTGCTATGTTGTTCGACGACTGGTTAAAAACAATGGGACTGGTGTTTACTTCAATCTCGCAAACTTGATTTAAAGAATTTTTACCACCTCCCGCGCAATCAATTATTGTTTAACATAGCGCCTGATGGTAGTTTTGCTATGTTGTTCGACGACTGCTTAAAAATAATGGGACTGGTGTTTACTTCAATCTCGCAAACTTGATTTAAAGAAAAATGCTATTCATACAATTCTATGTTTACTACCAAGAGGTAAGGCTGCAACTCCTACAGAAATACCTTAGCAATAGTGAGTCTTTGAAGAATATATTAGCTAAACATGTGATAGACATTAAACGTTTCAAACTTCGGGTGTGATGAAACTGTTACGGAAGTAATAGTTGAACATGAAGTAGTTGCATTCCTGGTAGTATCCATGTGGCACTTTATCATGTGATTAACCTGACTTGTGCCGATTAGAATAGCATGACAATAACCAATGAAAAATTGTTTTCTGTTTAAATTATAAAGTGCTTTTATTAGTTTATTATTATTCTATTGACAGTGACGCAAAATTGTTGACAAATCAATTTATCTTCCTTAGCGAAATGTAGCAAAATTATCACATCAACCATCGTCATCACTATCAGTGGCAATATTGATTGTATCTGATTCATAAAATATATCGAAGTTAATTCATTAAATAATGCCTTAAAATTATCTTAAACTACAGAAACCATGTAATCGAAATTGTAAACAGTATTATCATTAATAAAGCTTCATCTAAAACGATGTAATCATCTTCAATAACACTGCCATAATCATGGACACCAATTTTTCCATAATTCTGTATGCATTCATCAATAAGTAGTCACATTTTGTTTGATAGCTTCAATTCATCACCAATCCAATTGCATGTCACCATCCGTCGAGCAACATAGCAAATCTACCGTCAGTACGTGTGACTGATGGTAGTCTTACTATGTTTTTAGTCAACTGGTTACATACAATGGGATTGGTGTTTACTTCAAACAAGTAAACTTGATTTAAAGCATTGACACCACTACACACGCAATCAATGATTGATTACTGGTATGACCGATATATGTGTGGCGAAAGCTGCAAAAAGTGAACGGTCGTGACTTCATAGAAATTGTGCAAACGTCATTTCCAGTCAAGTGGTGAGTGCTGCATATTTTAATTCAAAGTTAAAGTCGATTGTACACAAGTTGGAATCTAATTTACACATGAATTTTGTGCATGTTGGCGACACACATATTTGTGAACAGGCGCTAAGCCTTAAAACAACTATATTTTTGTCCAAAATGGCTTTTATTGTCCATTTTAATGATACTAAGCCCATCCTGAAAACCTTAGCGCCGGTACCCTTAACAAGTATAAATTTGTTTTACATATAATGAGTTGAGTTTGAAGTAGTTTTACCGTAGACTTCATAGGAAGTTATATATATATATATATATATATATATATATATATATATATATATATATATATATATATATATATCATATATATATATATCTTTATCATGCCCATTGCCTTTGAATATTACACAGTATATTTCTAATTAGGAAGAAAACCGCATTAATAACAAAGTGGATAAGGGCCATTTATTTCGTGTATACTAATCATCGCTCTACAATCATTTATTTATAAACTCTCTGGGTTTTCAATTGATTATGCTAGTGGTAACAAATCTGACTCGCTTTTACTCCTATTTCCTGTTTTGGCTGGTTGGTAAGTGCGTATGCGTTTTTGTTTGTGTGTGAATATTAAGGTCAGGTGCTAGTCGTTTTATATAAAGGACTTCATAAATAAATAATAATTTTTCTGATTTTGCTTTATGTAGAATTGTGAAATTGGTCGAATTGACAGGGTGCCCCGTTGCCAATATATGATCGGAAATAGCTGATTTTCCTGACCGTGCCAAGCCTTTGTTAATCAATTTCTGTGGCAAATGTTGCTGGATTCTGCTTATCAATTGCTTCTTCGTACGTCCGATTGATAAGCAGAATCCAGCAACATTTGCCACAGAAATTGATTAACAAAGGCTTGCCACCGTCAGGAAAATCAGCTATTTCCGGTCATATATTGGCAACGGGGCACTCTGTCAATTCGACCAATTTCACAATTCTACACAAAGCAAAATCAGAAAAATTATTATTTATTTATGAATCCCTTTATATAAAACAACAAGCACCTGACCTTAATATTCAAAAGCTTTATCAACATGATATTCTTATCGACTGGCCAAGAATAACAAATTCAACAACAATCTACTAGTATCCAGCCAAGAACAAACAGGCCCTCGACTAGAATCAACAAACATACAATCGGATTGGCAACAAACTGAAGTGGAAATAACAGAGGCGCATACGGTGACAGAAGTTTCCAAACAATATGAGTGTTTAACAATGCAATCCACACTGGCGCTGTTACCATGTCGAAATGATAAATTTGCGCAACAAGGTGAAACGATTAACTATACTCGGAAAAATTGCACTCGTACATGTAACAGTGAACAATGCGCACAAATGGTTAATTCTCAAGCCATCAAAACAATAATGACAAGATCTCAGACATCTCTTTGCAATACTGCGAGAATGACCTTTACATGCAAACACGCATACACACAAACACAAACGCATACACACTTACCAACTAGTCAAAACAAGAAACAGCAGTAAAAACGAGTCAGATTTGTTACCACTAGCATAATCAATTGAAAACCCAAAATGTATAAATATGTATGATTGTATAAGAGATGATTAGTATTCACGAAATAAATGGCCTTTATCCACTTTGTTATTTGTGTTTTCCTAATTATAAGAATACTGTTAAATTAAAAGGAATGGACATCATAAATATACTATATATATATATATATATATATATATATATATATATATATATATATATATATATATATATATATATATATATATATATATATATATATATATATAGTTATGAAGTTAGCTCTACTACTGCAGGTTTATATATTCGTCTAGTAGATTTTACACACAGCACAGCATAGTCAAACTACCGTCATTTGCACGTGCTCATGTGTTTCGCCATTCCTAATATATAATCAGAGTGCGATGGAAACTGACTGACGAGCATTGAATCAAAAGATATATACATCGTAAGCGTCTACGATTGTTCATATGCATCGTTCCATAACGACGACCAAATAGGCGTCAAGACGGACCAGTACGTGTATCTGACCAATGGTTTACTAATTGACACAACCGTTTGACAAAACTAGTGTGTTATATTTCACGTTCGTGAACATTAGTATAATAACTGTTGTCCCCACTCGGGCTTAATTAGAATTCTACTCCTCATTGCTTTGTTGGACAGCGAACAAAATTATTAAAACTTAGTTTCTGAAAAATTTGACGATGCTGTTGTTTTCGTGGTTGATGCCAGTTATAATGCAAATTTTAGTCACGTAAACAGTGATATGATGTTGAATCTTTTGGTGGATTTGACCGCATTTTTCTTGTGTGGGACAATTGATAGCACTCTTAGGTCGGTAAAATCTTGAATGTTGTAAATTTTCAGGTGCTCTGATTATTGGCCTTGATTGAATGGAAAAAAAGAGTGGAAAATCTTGTTCCATTGTCATTTTTAGACAATCAGTTGATGGAAGGCTTAAAAAAGGAGGGACAAGTGAGAACCCATCAATCAAGGCCAATAATCAGAGCACCTGAAAATGATGTGATGTGTATGACTAGCTGAAATATTTGCCCAATGATGACATCATTAGTATTGGCCAGAAATCAATTAAGAGCATTCTGGTAAATAACTTAGGAGAATCCACCACTCTTCGGAGATAAATAAAGACAAGTTGCTGAAACTGAAAAATAAGCGTAAAAATTCATATTGTTTAACATCAGATATCGCCTTGCTTCAATAGTAGACGGTAGGGGCAGAAATTTTTACATTAGTATACCTTTACCATGTGATACTTGATGTCAACTATAATTGGCGTAATAAACTGAATCTCACAGCGCAATTTGAAAATCGAAAACTATGTGTCAACGTTGGGAGTCAAGTGCCTTATTTCTCACAATGTCAACAGTTTTAACCACGTGTGTTTATAAAGCTATCGACTGGTCAAATGAATCATTTCAAATTCGTCTTTAGCAGTTATTCAAATTATTTATCTAAAACAGTTACTAAGCGTGAGAAAAGAAACTTTGCATTCTACAGAAAGCGACGCCATAAAAGAGTTATCCATCAAACAAAAAGAACTCGCGATGCAATTCGCAGCATTCACTGACACCACGCGCAATTTGAATCAGTGGTCGATGTTAAACCTACCGATTAATGGAATGAGAAATATAGATTCAATCAAAATGTCGCACGTGATTATAAATCTTTCATCTGGCACAGTATTGCCTAACTAGCGGTATATAAAATTAATTTATTTGTGCCTAATACGGAAAAAAGTAGTCTACTGAAGTAATTACTTTACTCAATGGTGCGATCTTTATATAAACACCTGACCAATTATGTACATACATTTTTCAGTATAAACTAAGCATTGTACAGTGTAGAAAAGACAATTTGTCCAGTAGATCGGTTTCGTTCTTAGTGCGATCTCATAAAAAAACTGCCAGAAATTTCCGTGGACACATGCTGTTGCTCTAACCACTGAGCCACCCTGATGCTCAAAACCGCTTTCGTTCTTATTGAGAACTTATCACGTACTGTCACGATTTAGAGAACCAGATTCTAAAGAAGATTTAGATATGTGAGAGCCCTGTCCGCTACAGATTCTGGACATTACGTGATACATTCCCAATAAGGACGAATCCGGTCTACTGGATGAATTGCGTTTTCCACACTATACAGTGCGTAGTTTATACTAAAAAAATTGTGGAAAAAGTATTTCCGGTTATTATATCAAAAGCGCATCCTTTGGTCAGATACACGTGTTGGTCCGTCTTCACGCTTGTTTGGTTGTCTTTATAACACTATGCAAATGAACAAACGTAGACGCTTACTATGTATACACCTTTTGGATTTCATACCTGTTATTCTGTTTGCCATAAAATTCTGATTATAAACAAGGTAGGGCAAAACACACGAGCACGTGTAACTTCCGGTAGTTTGGCTATATTGTGCCAGGTGAAAGTTGCGTATTCACTTTTGAAACCTCGATTGCATGGAAGCACATCTCGTTATGCTACTTGGTTTGTCTGCGGTCAAATATTTATTCAGCATTATTGCTATGTGAATGTTAAATTGAAGCTCTATCCTCACAATGCACAACAAGATCTAGGTTGCGATAATGAAGTAAACATCAATTCCATTATATGCATACCTTTGTCAGTGTCAACTATGCATTGCATAATGTAGGAAAAGTAATTCATTCATTCAACATTGCGCAATGCTTAGTTTATACTGATAAATGTATGCATATAGTGGGACGCGTGTCTCTATCAAGATCGCAACTTTGATTTACATAATTGTTATCGTCGCCCCGGCAACCAATTATTATTTAAGATCAACGCCCGATATTTGTTGACCATTCTTTCTTCTTACTGTTGCTTCATATTTGTGCAAGATGTTGTTTCATGACTGTTTCATTCTGTACTTAATGTTTTCTTCATTTGCTTTTCAAGTCATCACTTTGAAAATGAATAATTTGTTGGGAAATAAGACGGGCAGGAGTGGGTAACTTCAACATAAAGCATT
>JAQBSW010001222.1:0-52500 GCA_029291075.1 Eudiplozoon nipponicum | reverse complement strand
ACTGCTTCACAATAAATTAAAAGACAACGAATATAGACAATCGATGATCAAAGACAATCTGGGCACCTGAAATTGTAAAGGAATCAAAATTTTACCGGCCTACGAGAGCTAACAATTATCACGGAACAGCAAGTTGCGTAATAAAATTCATCAATGACAGCACTGCGCAAGAAAATTCCTCTTTATTCAGGGTAGGTAACGAGTTAAGTTCAAAACAATTATGATTCTCTTACATTTGAACATATTAATCCTGCGTCATCAAGTAAGTCCATGACTTGTTCTAATACTGCCTTCTTGTTACAATTGGTCGAGCCATATATCCCCTCGCAAGAGGCCGCGCGTTCTCCGTTGAGCAATAAGCCCCCGCGCTCTACAGCGTATTTCTGCCTGGCATCCATCGCGTGCGGCTGTTCATTACGAGATAGGTAGCACAAAGACTTCTGGTGGTTTCGACGCTCAGCTAACTTATGCAACTCATCGCGTTTCCTCTCCTCTTCCAGTTGCCTCTGCTTCTCCTGTATTTTCCTGTTAAATTGGCGATAATCGACAAATTTTGGCTTAAAATATTCTCACTACCGTCAAGTAGAATGGTGGGGAGGGGGGCGGGGTTGAAAGTATTTATTTAATTTGTAAAGGAATTGTTTAATTCCTATGCATTTCTTTGGTTACGCCTAATTGCGAGAACAGTAATCGTACTTCGCCTGTTACCTTTGAATGCAGTTCTATTTTGGCATATAAACAATTGTCTAACTTGACCGAAGGACGGTCTCTCGAATTTTCATTTTCCAGCCAACTTTTAAGATTTTAATGTCAAATAACCACAAATGTCGCCTAACGAGAAGCACGAAATGAATAACAGTGTAAACTTTACAAATTAATTTCAAAATAAATGTTATTCATAACATGAAGCTCATTATTATCGCCAATGATGACAATCGCATGAATAAATGTAAACATGCAGCCGATTTTGAAATGTTATCAGCTTAAAGGTCTACTTTTGTTGCCAAATTATATGAAACTACTATTTTACGACAACGATCTCCATCCTTTTTTTATCTGCCTTCACCCCTGCGTCATTTCGTTCCTTAATATATATATATATATATATATATATAACGCGATCCAAATTTCACCATCTTTTAAAATATGTGAACAAAACAACGTACTCCACGGAATAATATTTATTAATAAATCTTATTTCTACCAGTATCTTTAGCCAATATTCTGGGTTCGTTAATATATTCGTTTATCCAATCCCAACTGAACTTTTGTCGTAACCAATCCCTCTCTTCACTATGTCTACCTTAATTTTGCGCATTTTAGTCCACTCCTTTTGCGTAATTTCATTTGGAGTGTCGTCGCTTTCATAGTTAGTGCGTCCGCAATTTACGGGTTTGTCGTAATTTGCAGAACGCAGGCAATTTTTGGGGGCCTGTTAGATATTTTTTTCAGACCAAGTTATTTTTTATTTTTGAATTAATTTCTGCACGTTTCAGAAGGGGTTAAGCTTATTAATTGCAATAGCTACAAAAGCCAGAAGCATTTTTTTGGTTTTTGCTTTGTACAGAACATATATAAAAGTTGAATGATAAACTTTTGTCCGCAGTGCTGTCCTTCTTGTTGTGGATTTGACCGCATTTATCTTGTGCGGGACAATAGATAGCACTCTTAGGTCGGTAAAATCTTGAATTTAGATCGTTTTCAGGTGATCTGCTTATTGGCTTCGATTGATGGGTTCTCACTTGTCCCTTCTTTTTGAGCCTTTTATCAGCTGATTGACTGAAAATGACGTTGGATCAAGATTTTCCATTGTTCTTTGCCCGATATTTCGAGACTTCATTTCCAGTCTCATCTTCAGGGTTGACACAATACGCACAGGAGTAAAACACAACTTGTGGCAAATGTGGTATCCTCATTCAAGACAGATATATTTATATCTATTTTAATTCTAAAAGTATTTTTAATTGTCTTCCTAATATCCGGTCTTCATACCTAGTCTCTATTACTCAAATGTATACAAGACTTATCCCTTTCTCCCTCTGCGCACACAACTACCTATAAACATGTGTATTTTACTAATGCGACATTTATTAAATAACTATAAGCACACTTAATGTATTGACATACACGCCTATCACTGATATCTATATTTTAATTGCTGTTCCGGACGCATAGAAAGATCAACAAATTTTGATTTCAATATTGCAGTAATCCTCACATGCCCCCCAGTTCACCTAATCCCATCCTGCTTGCAATCGGTTATAGACAGAGAGATTAAAAAACTGTTGAAAGTCTATAGAGTATTATTCTATCGTTTTGACAAGACCGAATACGGAGTTTACACTAACGAAATCGTCTCTCAGCCAAATACACATTAATACTCATATCCTATATAAATTAGTTTCTCCATTAAAATATCTGTGGCGGATATACCTATATAATAAATTTTATATTTATTTACTTATTTATAATTATATACATACTCACTTCTTATAAAAAACATCCATATAATTCCACAGGCTATATATTATGTATATATAGATAAGTTTTTGTATACATTTGAGTATTAGAGACTAGGTATGAAGACCGGATATTAGGAAGACAATTAAAAATACTTTTAGAATTAAAATAGATATAAATATATCACAAGTTGTGTCAACCCTGAAGATGAGACTGGAAATGATGTCTCGAAATATCGGGCAAAGAACAATGGAAAATCTTGATCCAACGTCATTTTCAGTCAATCAGCTGATAGAAGGCTCAAAAAGAAGGGACAAGTGAGAACCCATCAATCGAAGCCAATAAGCAGAGCACCTGAAAACGATCAAAATTCAAGATTTTACCGACCTAAGAGTATATAAAAGTTGTATAAACTATATATATATATATATATATATATATATATATATATATATATATATATATATATGTGTGTGTGTGTATGTGTGTGTAGTGTTTTACATTTTGATGTAGTCTCTTCACAGAGGTATTTATATTTTTATTTTAGTAAAACATTACAATTTATTCATGGTCATTTTGTTAAGATAAGAAAAGTGTTTATTTAGATTAATCAATTAATTCATCTAGAACAGGGTTTTTTTGCTTTACTAAACACACAAGCAGTCAAGTGAAAATTTTTGTTACAGCAGATTGATGCTCTTTCTCTGCAGTTAGTCTCTTTTTGGCGTTAGCTAATTAAAACTACGAACAATTGATGATTCAATAAGATTTAAAGGAAACATTTTGCGCGACATGGAATAGATCATTTACCTGATTATCGGGTTGCGATCCGATTTTTTTACATCCGTTGTCTTCCCGATTTCTCCAAAATTTTCGATATCCGGATATGGATATCTTTTTCAATGAAAAGCACATAAGCTACTAAATTGTTAATCAATATTTCAGGTGGAAATTTTAGTATAAACTGCCCCATTTATACTTGTTGTTAGATCTCTTAAGCATAACGATATCCAGATATCGAAATTTTTTGGAGAAATCAGGAAGACAGCGGATGCAAACAAATCGGATCGCAACCCGATAATCAGGTAATTGATGACTCGTTATACAGTTTGCTGACATTACACGATTAACTGTTACTGAATAAAACGGATGAGCATTTTCCGTGCCATATTTTTCGTGCGCTTCATCACACACATAATTTAACTTTACCTTTTGTATTTAACACATAAGAGACGCCAACGCATAAATTAGCCAAATAGTTGGTTAAATGTTTCTTTAAATCAAATTTGGGAGCTTGAAGTAAACACCAATCACATTGTATTTAACCAGTCGTCGAACAACATAGCAAAACTATCGTCAGTACATCATTAGCCGTGTCAATTTTACGTATGTCCTGCCAGGTTATGGTCGCATTCTGGCAGAGGAAAGATTGTGATGCTATGTTGTTCGACGACTGGTTAAATACAATGGGGTTGGTGTTTACTTCAAGCTAGCAAACTTGATTTAAATAATTGTTACTACCATCCTCGTAATCAATGTTTGTTTAATTTTATTACCTATTTAAATATATGGCAAAAGCTACAAACAGTTAATGTTCATGACTACATAGAAATTGTGCAGCCGACATTTCATGTCAAGTACAATTCATGCGAGATTACTAGAGATGAGAGCCGCATGTCTAATTTTGCTTTCCATATTCATGCAATGTGGTTTGATCCTCGCAAGTCAGTTTTCTGTCGTACTCTGCTGATGATCATGGAAGGTTGAAACGCGTCAGTACGTGTGACTGACGGTAGTTTTAATATGTTGCTTTTTTTCGGCATTTTGCTTGCTTGGGGGGCAATAGATAGCACTCGAAGGCGCACAGTTTATTTTTGGCATTGGTTAATGGGTTCGCACTTGTCTCTTCACTATGAAGCCGCCCATGAGCTGCTTGTCTGAAAATGACGTTTTAACCAGATCTTTCTATATTTCCCCCCAATTTTTGGGACATCATTTCCAGCCCCATTCTTACGGTTGACATTATACTCACAGGAAAAATCAACTTATGGCAAGTGTGCTATCCTCATGCAAGACCGATCTATTTATATTTATTTTAATTTTTAAAGTATTTTTTAGTGTCTGCTCTAATATCCGGTTTTCATACCTATTCTCTTATGCTCATATATATATATGCAACATTTACCACATCAAATCCCACGCACACAACCTAGACACAGATATGTGTAATATAAGCAAACCAAATGGATTGACATACACGCCTATCCGCTGTCTCGATTTATTTAATTAATTTTCCCGATGCGTAGAGGGTTCAACAAAAAAATTTTTTTTAATCCTATTGCAGTAATCCTCAAATTCTCGGTTTACCTTATCTCATCCTGTGTGCAGTAGGTCATAGAAAGAGAGAGGTTAGTGAAACTGTTGAAAGAATATAGTATTATTCTATCGTTTGGACAAGACCGAATACGGAGCCTACACTAACAAATCGTATCTCAACCAAATGAACTTTTATACTCATATCCGGTATAAATTTAATTTTTCATTTAAATATGTTTCCAAACCATATACATATCTATGTAAATATCATATTACATGTAAGCAGCAAGGTTGATTCATACGAATCAACTTCAGTACATAAAATATTTGCAATATTATTATTTTTCATTTAAATTTCATTAATTATTCTTATATTTGTTTATACCCACAACTTATTTAAATATATCCATTTATATATACGTATACACAAAATATATTATGTATGTATAGATAATAAAATAAGCAACCATGTGTGTCTTCCCACATCTTTTATAATTATCTATCTATCCATCATATATATCATATATATATATATATATATATATATATAATTCGAATTTCACCCTATTCTTGTCTGGACGAAGTTGTGCTGCTTTGACAGCCTCTGTAATTACCTCATTTCTAATCGATCTTTCATTAGGAATAACCATTTTTAAACCACAGTTAAGTAGTTTAACTTGATCTTTTATATAATCTACTGTTGATAGGTTTACTATTCCCTTAGGCAAGATTAAACTACCACTTTCTTGTGGTCTATAAATTCCCAAATCAGCTAGTTTTCTATCATGTCTGATTCTGACTTTTTGTATTTCTCTATTACGGGATTTATCATTGAAATCCTCAATGCTTTTAAAATCATGTGCGTGCAAAAGGGAAGTTGACATCTATCTTAGTTTAGTTTTCTCCTTAATAAATATAATTTTACGCTTAACTAAATCACGAATCAAATTTTTCATAATATTTATACAAAGGTCATGCTTAAGAGACATGCCATACGCATTTAAATATAAATTTAATTTAAAAAGAAAAAATTTAGGAATAAAATCATGTTCTAAACAAATATTTAAAAAGGAAATATTTGACACTTGCCCCACGAGTTGCTTTTTTATCGTTCAGTGTATTTATTATACCATTTGACGGTGTTGTAGTTAAATATTACTTAAAAGTAAAATATTTTGCGAAACTGGATTAATCGAAAATTACCTGATCTAACTAGTGAAAGATCAGTCTGAAGTATAAATAATATGGCCAGAGGAAATATCGCGCTTGATTCATTTGTTTGAATTTTTTAAGCTAGTGAGAATGGACCAAATAAATAAGGCTGCCGATAACGGCAGTCGAAATATTTTTTTGAAGAAAGGAAACTACTGGAACAAAAAACTGCGTTAATCAAGCCGCAGATCAGGTAAAATCTTCTTTTTTTTTGTTCTATAATTTAGTTCAATTTAGCCATTACTGAAACTCGCCGTACACCGAAGTCAATTTTCTCTAACGTTTTCCTCAGACGAAAAAAAGGCGACTAACAAAGATATGATTGAATAGCAAATTTACAACAAAATCGTCACGATGCCAATTTCAATGTCCTATATCTTTAAATATTCGTGCATGAAAGGGGATTAATTCTTGGGCATCCTCCTAAACGACGAGATAGCAATTTAATAACAAACTTGAGTTTATCCAATTTAGTTTCCATTCGACTTGCCATTTTGCTTCCATGGTGGCCTTCACCAAGCATCTTCTGCTTTATAGCATAGTGCTTGCATGAGCAAATGGACAAAATGCACAATTCAAGCTGGACTGTACGTTGCAAATCAATATCACGATAACCAATAAAATTTATTGCCAAATTTAGAAGCATTCCTGGGAAATTCGTAGCTACTGATGCGTTGTATTTTTATGTGTTTGTCATTTACTTTTTAGTGAACATTGATCAAATGTGTGACAACACTTGAGATCTTTTACATAATTAAACGAACATTGGTTGCGCGGGCGGAGATTACATTTGCTATAATCAAGATTGCAAACTTTATATAAACACCTGGCCCATTAAGTGCATACGTTTGTCAGTATAAACAAAGAATTGTTTAGTGTGGAAAAAGCGATTCATCCAGTAGACCAACTTGGTCCTTATTGGGAACTCATCACGTACTGGCCAGAATTTGCCGCGGACAGAGCTCGAACCTGGGCACGTCTGCTTCGGAATCTGGTGCTCTAACCTCTAACATTGTAAACATTTGAGATCGTCAGTTCAGAGGTTCAGTTTCGTACTTACCTGTTATGTGAACCCGTATGCATAAACAACACACATAATACCTGAAGGGGGTTGTGCGATATTTCATTAAGCGCTTGTTTTAAAGCCGTCGTAAAGTCCATCCCTCCTCAACGTGGTACGACGGTGTCAACCATGTCTCGATGGCCGATCGTACATGGGCTAACGGGGCTATGGCGGTGGTGTCACCAGGGCGTGGTGGATTTCCGACCGGCAATCGGATCTCCTATAAAATACCACATGAGCCCGACGACGGCACCATGACTCGGCGTTGTTCCCCGCCACAAAAGGGTTCAACAGCCACAGGATTACATGGACTCCTGGACAGTACCCCGTACTTCCGAATGGCGAATGAGCTCTCAACAGCCAACGGCAACCATGCAACTTACTGCTGCCTTGCAGACTGCGCTTGGATGTGCAAAGGCTAGAGGTGCGTCCTCGATCAAAAAGCCGAGTGGTGAGGGGACACCACTTGTACCAAATTCCCAAGAAACTCCATGAAATCAATGGAGCCGGCTTATCCTCCAAAAGGAGTCAGCCGCAGTAAAGGCTAAGGCTTGTTTTAAAAAACTCGTCAAGCTTATTCGATGTTCACAATTCTTATTATTGCCATATTGCCTAAAGTATTGATGCGACTAATAATTAAGTTGAACCAGTTATTTGATTCAAAATAGTCCGCTTGAGTTCACACATTCGAATTGTGGAATAAGCACTCATTCTGTAAACTCTAACATTTATTGGTTGCATATTTTGTATTCAAGATCAGATGACGATAGCTTATCCTTTTAGAGGGGCCTGGGCGGAATCTATTCAGATAAACTGTAAAACAAATGTGCCTACGTCATTAAGGTCTACTAATCTAATGATCGGAAGTGCTGCATCTTGAACTTATAGAAAATTTAAACGGAAGTAAAGATATAATGCATCCTCAAAAATAGACTTATGCTAAAATGAAAATAAACCGTAAATTAAATTAGTAAATTGTAGTTTCAAGAAGACATTTTTTAATTGCGATCTTAATGATGATGACAACATTTATTTCATTTCTTTTTTATTTCTTAATACTCTACTTAAGTAACCACATGATACACATAAAATTAATGTATTCTTTAGGTTTTGGTAAAATAAAACAGATATAATTGATACGAATGAAGGTAATTTAAAATAGAAATAGGCACACTGTTACGAATCTTGTTTACCAAAGGCCACACGAGCTAGGTCTGAGTGAAGAAAAAAATATTTTAAGCACGATAACAAATTAACACTATTTTATTAATATATATTTACCGAATTTTGCCCTAAAAATTACGATGTCTTAATTGCACGCCAGAATTTTTGTCTGTTCACATGCCGAGCGATTATTCTTCATCTAAAAACCCCCACACTTACACACAAACACACACACATAGATAATGAATTTGTGAAATTTCGTTTGGTTAAACTCTCGGCAATCACTTTGTTGCAATCTATTGAATAAATTTAAAAAGGTATTGAGTATGTAATCCAGTAATACACATAATTTCTTAATTAAATTCGAATCACATATTATATTTAAACTAGATTATTTTTTGACTCATTTACGCTTTTTATTATAATGCAGCAGAGTGATTTGTTCATGTTTTCTATGTAGATATAATTTTTTTTCGTTCTCATTATGAGACTTTTATTCCAGTCCCCTATTTTTATATGAAATTTAAAAAAATTCTATTTCATAATAAGTAAATTTTAAAATTAAACTAACACATTTTAAAAATATTTCATTAAAATAGATTATTTTTTTCTTTCTTCAACAACACGAATTTTTAAATTGGCTATAGAATCCATTTAAAGGGATAATTATACAAGAATTAAAACAATTAATGGACTTTAAAATTTCAAAATCATTGTCATCATTGCAAATCGAAATACTTCATTGATTATGAACAAAGGTTTCGTAATCTTTTCCGGCTTTACTGAATGATATGATATAAAACAATTTTTTACAAACATTTATAACAATGAAATCGGCCATCCGCAGTTCGTGCTTTAAATTAAATTGATATTTGACTATGATTGATGCATAACAATCAAATTAACAATAAAATAAAAGGAATAATTTCAGTATCTGTCAAGAACAAGAAAAGAGAGAAATAAATTTAAAGATTATCTGTAAAACATACAAATTCATCGAAGGGAGAGTGGAGGGAGAGTGGAGATTCTCAGAAATGTCGATAATCAACACCATTGAATCAGCTCTTCAAAATTGTTGGACAATCAGCAAATAATAAAGAGATGTATATGGTTTTACTCGTATTCATAAATAATACATATGCCCTCTCATTTGCACGAACTGCCACAACTATAGTAGATAATTCTGAAATTAAGACTTTTACTCGACAGAGGAGATTTTGACAATCTTAAACTAATACCTAACTTAATTTCCAGACGAAGCTGTGTTTCCCTGCTTCCATCTTGATTTTTGTCAACCTTTTTATTGGCACACGTGTCCTACTTCAAGGATATGCTGTTCCCTTTTAATTGCATCACGAGACTAGCGCAATATCAGCAGTCGATTAGTTTTAGCTGCCAATTTTGTAATCAAAAAAGCTCAATAAAACATGTGTTCACATGAAATAATAACGCATGGAAATGACGAAATATCTCGGCTCCAGATTGGAAGAGGTGTAGTCGACAAAAGAATGTAATACATAGTTGATAATGCATTGACAGGGCCAGCATGCAAACGTTTCTAACGCGTGAATTGAAGGTTAATTTTAGAAATTCGAAAATAATTATTAACTTAATTTCTCTCTTTTTTCAAATGACCTCGTCAAACTATATAAATATTAAAGTACAATAGTCCCTTGAATAACTTTTAAACTGTTACATAGATTCAAGGTAGCAAAAATATGATTGCCCGTGTGAAGATTACATTTATGTAAGCCATTTTTCGTGCGCCTGAGTTATTCGCTAACATCAGACCGTAAATCAGTTGTACAACGAAACAATACCACAATCAATTAGATACTGCTTGTGGCGGAGAACTAATGTATATGCAATTATGTATTAGGTGTTGCAAACCTAGTTACAAATTAGTTCAATTATGACCAGAAGGATAAACCAAAGGCAGCATGAACGGAAAGTATAATCTCATGCACATTCGTTTCGTGCTTACTGGCGACTCAAAAGTAGGAGCTGGTATTACTCCCTTTACCCACTCTATATTTGGTTGAGAGATGTGGGAAAATTGGACGATCATAAGTGAACTAATTTGTTACTAGGTGCACAACACCTAATACATAATTGCAATACCACAATCAGTTATGGTTAAAGACAAAGTTATATGTTCTGTGGTCATCCATAGTGCAAGATGGTGGGCAAACAAACGCAAATGTACAAATTTTGTTTCAAAATTCAGAAATGGGGCAATTGCATTCAATCGACTAGTAGACATAGCACGAAAAATCGATTTTAAAAATTCGTGAATAATATCAGCCTTCGTACCTTATAAGGATACTCTTATTTAATAAATACTATATATATATATATATATATATATATATATATATATATATATGAGACCATTAGTGAACATGTAACGATATATATATATATATATATATATATATATATATATATATATATATATATATATAAAGAGTTTACAAACACACTCTATTACCAAAAAGTGTCTATAGTGTTGCAAGATCTATGTAAAGTAGTATAATAAATTTATTGCTTAGGATTATTATGCTAAGTAAAATTACAGAAGATATGAAAAGTAAACTTTATGTTGCATGGGTTAAAATAATGCTTTAATAATAAAAAATAAGGTTTGCGCAGCAAAAATCGATGCACACTCTAATTTTAATATTCTAATACACAACCGAAAAGTCCGCATATATTTATCGCAAATTAATCATTTTAAATAATATATTGCTTATAAGAGCAACTATTTTGTAGTTGAATTGAGCATTTATACAAATAAAAGTACATTGGTCGCACTCGAGTTGATAACAATGAATTTTATCAAGATTTTTGAAATTGATATACACAGCTGACCAATTACGTACATGAAAAGTCAGTTCATCCAGTAGACCGGTTTCGTTATATTTGGGCACTTATCACTCACTGTCCGCAGCAAATTCAGGACAGTACGTGATGAGTTTCCAGTGAGGATTAAACCAGTCTACTGAACGTATTAAACAATGATTCATTGCGTGAGTGGTGGTAATAATTCTATAAATAGAATTTGTGTGCTTAAAGTAAACAACAACCCCATCGTATTTAACCAATTGTCGAACAACATAGCGAAACTGCCGTCAGTCACACAAACTGACGTGTTTCGACCATCCATGATCATCAATAACAGTTAAATACTGTTTGTTGCGGAGAACTAATATATATGCAAGTATGTATTAGGTGTTGCAAACCTAGTGACAAATTTGTTCAGTTGTAACCAGAGGAATAAACAAAAGACAGCATGAACGTAAAATATAATCTCTTGCACATTCGTTTCGTGATTTATTACAGCCCACACAAAACTATGAAAAGGAAAATCTAATAATAAGCTATTCTTTAAATCAAGTTTGCGAGCTTGAAGTTAACACCAATCCCATTTTATTTAACCTGTCGTCAAACAGCATTGCGACTGGCGGAAGTTTCGTTATGTTGTTCGACGACTGGTTAAATACAATAGGATTGGTGTTTACTTTAAGCTCACAAACTTGATTTGAAAAATAGCTTATCGATAGATTTTCGTTTTCATAGTTTTGTGTGGGCTGTAATAAATCACTAGATCACCCATTCCATTACTTATACGTGGTTATGTAAATTCAATATTGTCAAAATTTGTATACTGATAGATGGGTTCAAGATTAAACTTACTCTGTTTATGACCCACCGCTATTCAGTATTACAATGTGTATATATGTATATATGTATATATATATATATATATATATATATATATATATATATATATATATTGTTTGGTTTCAGCGTCCAGACGAACTTGTCCTTCTTACACCAATCAGGCTGCAGTGTTTCTCCACACAGCTTCATATGTAGCTACCTTATTGTTGTTATTATTCTTTGTAATTATTTTAAATTCCACCTCTGGAGAACATACGCCCGAGGTCTAAATGATATGTTATTTAAGTTTGTATAATCTTGTATTCTATTCAACTAACTCACAGGTCAATCATAATAAAAGAAAAATGCCATTTAATCTCCTGATTCTTACTTAATGGTGAATATACGTCTGCAAATGCGCAACATATCACTGAAACCTCGCACGTAAGTTCTCCAGATATAGATTTTAGAACAATTACTATTTGCAATAAAAGAAATTAGTTAGCACCAAAAACCTCTGCAGATAAACAAATTTATACTTGATGTACGCATAAAAATGTTCATGTTGGGGAACATAACTTGACGAATCGGAACCCACGGAGTTCTTAATGGAAGCAATACCAAAAAAAATAATATAATTATTAAACTAAATGCAGAATTCGAATATACCCAAAGCATAAATATTAGGCAGAAAGAGCATGGAAATATAATCCATGAAAATCGATCATATTTGCATACTTAATACGAACATATATACAAATAAACGATCATTGATTGCGCGGGTAGTGATAATTACCAATTCCATTATATATTCATTTCTCATGAAAAACTATGCATTGAATACTGTAGAATAAGAAATTTATCCGGTAGACCGGTTTCGTCCGTATTGAGAACTCTTCAAGAATTGTCCAGTATTTTGCTGCGGACGGTTAGTTCATAAAGGAAACCATGGGACATGTGCGGCAGTGTGGCTCATTGTTTAGAACACCAGATTCCGAAGCAGAAGTGTCCAGGTTCGAGCCCCATCCGCGGCAAATTTTTGGTATTACTTGAAAAGTTCCCAAATTGGCCAGTAAAATTATGAATTTTTAAACTATATAAAGTTTAACTGAGTAAATTTTAAGAATAAAATCCACTTTTTTAGTCACCGTAACTATAGCATGAGTAAAATAGATTTCTTAATACTATTAAAAGAACATGGTGCATACATAGATTTACAGAGAAATATTTTGAATTTTGGTTGAGAAAATGAGATAATATGTGTCTAAATGTTCATATACATATACATATTTTCATATATTTACTAAACAACTTACTTAGTTTTTTATTCAAATTAATTGATAGATAAAATATACTCACATTCGGCGTTTATTTGTGTCAAAAGAGAGCTTCTGCATTCGAGTCAATTCACCACTTATTTTACTCATGCTGACCTGAAACACGAAGAAAACGGCTATATTGACAACTACACTTTGAAAACATTTATAAAAACAACTGGAACATTGTAAAAGGTAGTTGTTATGAAGAGATATTTAAAGTTGGTAAATGTTTACTGTAACAATAACCAATTTCGAGGCCGAGAACGCACCAAATGTCCTATCTAGGGCCGCATTGAATACAACAGAAAGTTCTCGTAGAAGTGCACGAATTAAGATGAAGCAGTCAGCCCAATGATGGAAGCAACCTTCGAGCCGCAGAAGTGAATAGAATATAATAAATATTTGTAATTTGTTTTACGAAATGGACGCGCTTTATACGAGCTATCTCATCTTAATAATCTATTAAAAATAAAGCATTTGTGATGAGTTAAATGAAATGGCTTCTGACGGATAGGAAAACTTAGTTAGAGTATTTTCTGCACAAATGAACACTTCGACTGGGCAGTTAGGGATAATTAAGTCTCGTTTGGTTGATACACTTGTAATATATTCTGAGGAAATCCGCATAAACGACCTAACCAATATAGGTGAAGTCCACAGGTGCACTTTGGAAAAAAATATTTTTACTTATTAAATGTCAAACAATAATATCAAAACCTAGTGACTTCTTTTAAATAATATTTACGACCAACTACTTGCACACATTATTCTCTTTCTTCCCCGAGATTTAGAAGATAAATCGTAAATATTATGAGCAAAGGAATCAAGGATCATATCGTCCGAATCGCCAACGGGGCGTTTGGATTTACTATTCTAAATTGTGAGCTCACCGACGACAAAACAATGTGATATTCTCACTATTGTTAAAAAAAAAGCTGAAGTAGTTCCCACAATGGTGGATCTACGCCTGAAACATTAGGATAATTCGGAATGCACCTAACATATTGTAGTCAACAGATATATTTGTGTCTACCCAGTAAAAATAATATTTTTAAGGCATCAAAATTAGAAATAAAGATTCAAAGAATTAGATAATCGAGAACCAACTATGCCAAATAGGTACACAGTCTTTATCTTCTTTTCAGCGTGAATACTGTCGTTTACTGCTGTAGAGCTAAAAATCTTTCATATGTGTACGAGGCCTTTTTGGGTCACACAACAAGCACAATAAGATAGCACTCGATAAAATAAAGCATAATCACGTTTTCAACTTCTAGATCAATGTTGAAATTGTGCGTAAAATGCTCTTGGGGTAATAGGCTATACAAAATCAGCTAAAAATTTTTCTTAATTGTCTTCTTTTTATTAAATATTATAATGTATTTTTATTTATATTTCGTGCCCATCCTGAATTTTTGTTCGTGGCAGCAAGGTTAACTCTCTGGCTCATAACTTTATTCGCGTCATACTATCTTTAAAAGACGTTTAACATACACCTGTTTGAGCGTAATTTTTGCCTTCAATTTTAAGCCAGAATTTGGAAAACAAGAAACTCCGTTGTTTAATTCAGTTTTCGCTTTAAAGGTATGCAATCGCATTTTAAGTAGACTGTGAATCCGCATACAATTTTGGTGCAAACTCTTTGCAATGTTCTAGTTAGAGAATCGTTGGAGGTTTGAAGGCTTGTGTCTTATATACAATATCAAGAAACACACCGACGAGAGATCCGTACCCGTCTGGGTGTAAGGAACACTTACGATATTTTATTCTTGTAATGGTCCATTGCGGATGATATTCCAGTCTGGTTAGCTGAACTCCTGATACTAATTTATTCAAGTGCACCATCCTGGTCCTATTTACGACTGGCACACATATCAATACAAAAAACAATGTCCACCACAATTTTTTTCCGATTGAAATATATGAAAGTATAAGCTTCGACGTCTGATGCATATCCGCAATCAGCCTACAATGTGATTATAACCTGTCTTTCTTGGCTTTCTAACTTCCGCAAAAGACGAGAGGCATAATTTCCCATCGATTAAATGTATTAGACAGGATGGATGTCGATTAACTCCCAATATAAAATTTAATCAATTTTTATTTTTGGACATTTTAAGTTACCACTGATTTCTTTTAAAAAAAAGTAATGTGTTTTAAAAGAATACTGTAACTATTTTTGGAATTTTCTAGGTTTAAACTGTCAATATTTATGATTCGTCTTTTTTGATAATGTATTATTGAATTGACCACAAATTATTATTATTGCCCTTCATTTTTGAAGATAAGAGAACAACTGATACTAGATCGTTTAGAATTTATGTTGCCGGTTGATTTTGATCGATCGATCGACATTTACTAGCACGCTTTCCATGCAGTACAATATAATTACCCTCGAAGAGAAAATTTGGATGCATTAATTTTCTTTATCGTTACCTCAAAAGCTTTTGACTCGATATATTTTGATGCTACTTTGAAGGCGATTATTTCATTCAATATAGATCCGAATATTTTTAGATTACTCAGGTATTATTTATATAATATAAGAATGAGTATTGAAGTAAATAATTTGAGATCAAGACCACAATGGGTAACAAGTGGAGTTATATAAGTATCAAGCATAGGACCAATTTTATTTAATATCAAATTTGCGCATTTGCAAACTAAATCCCTGTAATGGTGCAGTTTGCAAATTCGCTGATGATTTGCAAATCATCTTTCAAACAGATCCAAAATATATCGAGTTCTCTAAAAATAAAGTAACATTACCTTTGTATGACTTAAGTAGTCATTTCATAAAATTAAGGTTGGAAATAAACAGTAAAAAGAAGAAAGCATTAAAAATCGGTAATACAATGGAATTTAATTATTCTTTAAATCAAGTTTGCGAGCTTGAAGTAAACACCAATCCCATTGTTTTTAACCAGTCGTCGAACAACATAACAAAACTACCGCCAGCCGCAACGCACTGACGCGTTTCGACCTTCCATGATCATCATCAGAGTACGACGGCAAACTGACTATCGAGGATCAAACCGCATTGAATATATATGGAAATCAAATTTAGATATGCGGCTCTCACCTCTAGCAGTCTCGCATACCTTGAACTTGACTGGAAATGTCGGCTGCACAATTTCTATGCAGTCACGAACATTAACTGTTTGCAGCTTTCGCCACATATACAGATATAGGCAATACAATTTAAACAATAATTGATTGCGCGGAATTTAATTATGTTTCTTTTTATGATGCTATGATAAATAATGTTTTTTAGGTCAAACTTCAGCAAAAAATTAATTACTTAGGGACAACTATTCAATGTTCAACTTTTGTTCATAGACATAGTTAGCCACACTAAGAACAGATAGGCGATAATAAATAAAAATATCTTATCAAACGACATAAAATTACAAATCTATATTATTTTGATTACGCCGATACTGAAATATGCTGCCGCTATTTGGAATCCAATGAAAAAGGAATTGTTTGAAATAAGCTAGAATCTGTTAAATAATGTTTTTTGCGAAGAGCTAATATATATGCAAGTAAGTATTAGGTGTTGCGCAGCTAGTAACAAATAAGTTCATTTGTGACCAGAAGGATAAACCAAAGGCAGCGTGAACTGAAAGTATAATCTCATGTGCACATTCGTTTCGTGCTTACTGGCGACTCATCAGTAGGAGCCAGTATTACGCCCTTTAACTACTATATATTTTGTAAAAGAATGTGGAATAATAGAACGGTACAATCTCCTAGACGAATGTGTAAACCGGTAATAGTGAAGCTAACATAATCTAAAGTCAACGACAATGCGACTTCAATGCTAACTCACACTATATAATATATATATACCGAGTCTGTAAAGGATACTAACACTATGGCTATTGTGTTAGTAACTGATACCTTTTTTGAAATCGATGAGTACCGGATACTAACACTATGGTTTCCGAGTCGGTACATGATACCAACCTGATGGATATAAATTTATGCTAAAGTTCACCCAAATTGAGAATTACAACAATTTCCGAACACCTGTTACTCCAGTTAAACCATACACTCTGGCCTTCATCGATATCAGTTATCACATTTCGCGGTAAGCATGACATCATTCAATTCAATATATTACAGTTAAATACTGTTTGTTGCGAAGAGCTAATATATATGCAAGCATGTATTAGGTGTTGTGAACCTGGTAACAAATTAGTTCAATTTTGACCAGAAGGATAAACCAAAGAGAGCACAAACGGAATGTATAATCTAATGTGCACATTCGTTTCGTGCTTACTGGCTAGAAGCTGTACAAAGCAAAGTTGTGAAACATAGTAGCCCTTTCTCCTGCACTATATATACCAGTAGATTACAGTTTGTATCACTGCAAACTTTATGGTTTCGGATGATGTGCTATTGCATAAAAGTATTCCACTTGAATCAGTGGACTGGTGCCTATATGAATCCAAAAAGAAAGATTCATGAAATTAGAACTAGATCTGGACATTTGGCGGTCTCTCCTCCTTTGGTGGGAAATATTGCGGGGAAGATATTTTCTTTTTCGAAAATTTATAAAATTTACAATCAATTGCCAAAAGGTCGTAAAGAATCACCTCCATCTAAGGCGTCTTTTAAACTTTTATGTACTGAACAAGAAAAAATGTACAATCTACTGATCTATTTAATTTTGATTATGATAATACTTTCTCGTAGTTGAATAAAAGACAAGGATAATTGTGATCAGCAGCATAACTTATTGTAATTTTTGATTCTACATTCTGTATTATTAAATTGGAAAAGCTATACATTATATCATCACATAAGCTATTATTATAACTAAAAAATTGCTAGTCATAGCTCTCATTTATGCATAATATTACACTCGAATTAAACCTTAATCTGTCCAATTATCAGGTCAGAGTACTGCAATGACAAATCTATTATTATTTATGTTATCAACTATTCTATAAATATGATTAATTATAAAGACGGTATCTTGCCATTACCATAATAATTGTACAAAATTTGATATAGCGTGCGCAGTGATATTATTGCTGGATGTTCAGAGGTTGTTAAATCATATAACAAAATTAATTAGAAATATTCATGTGATGCGATATCTTTTGTCCATTTTACATTTTCTTATATTATTATTTGAATCCAAATAAATATATTCTATTCTATTCTATTATATTCTTACTGATATCTCAGGAATGATTTCAGATTCTTCACAGGTTAATTGATTTATTTCTTTGTTTCTAAGGTCTTCGTTTTCGTAAAGGCATACTTTGACAATCAGTGATTCTGTGAATATTCTCACTCTGTTGCAATAAAGTTTAGTAAGTGTGAGGATGCAAGGCAGTTGACCGAAGTCGTCAAGATTGTCACTATGTACAGACCAGAATACCATTCTGAACTAGTTAATGACGCAAATTTTTATTTTAAACTAAAAAGTTTGACCGACCCAACAGAAATGTTTGCCGAGGCCTGGTGCTCTTTGCCTGAGACAGTCAAAAGAAGCCTATATAAACTGAGGAAATTTATAATGCAGAATGAACCAGTTAATGCATTTGAGCTTCTGTTGGTAGAACTTCACCGACGATATCAACCCGAGGGGATAGAGCAGATGACTGAAATATTTCGTCAGGAAACGATGGGAAATCAACTTCCGTCTGAATTTTATGACAGCTTAGTTTAGAAATCTATCGAGCATTACATTTCTCAATAATTTGTCAACAGTATAATTGTAGCGAATTTGCCTGCTAGATTAAGATCCACTCTGTATGTCCATTATACAATAGAACTAGAGTGGCCAAAGTGTTAGATAAAGTGTATCGCCAGAATGAAACTAAGGTGTATGCTGTAACAGCAGATTCACGCATTGAGCAACAACTCAGACATCTCTCAGATAGACTATTGACCTTATAGAATGGTTCATAATTTCAGCAAGGGTAGGGCAAATTCTCGGGTCATAGGCAAAATTCCAAGCTCCGGAATGGCAAATCGCGTGAATGTGTTCAAGGACAACGCGAGTAATCCATTTCGTATCGTAAATATGCCGAGCTTGGGAAGTGTCAGGGTGAAGAATGCACGTTTCCACGGTTCGGTGGCCCCCGATGAAAAGGAAGTAGTCGTCCTGTGGCCCGACGTAACTCGCCGGAAAACTAGTTAAACCCACGCTATTAGGAACCGTAGGGAGTTGCGCATGCAAGGCTTAACCGTTGGCACAACATAAACAACAGGTTGTTATTGAGGAATTTCAGCGGTTAAGGGAAGAAGGAATTTGTAGGCGTTCAAATTTCAAATTTGCATCTCCAATATTGGTAGTTTCCAAACCTAAACCAGATCAATGGTGGGTTTGTTGCAATTATTGAATTCTATTTAACTCTGTAACGAAAAGTGATTCTTATCTTCTACCAAACCAGAGTGCTGTGCTCAGGGATATAATGGTGTATCATGTGTATACTACGTTAGATCTGCAGAAAGCGTACTATCAAGTGCCTATGGAGGCAGAATCTATACCGCTTACCGCAGTGCATTTTCCTGGAGGGGCATTGCATGAATTCTTACGTATGCCTTTTGGTATGAAGAATACAAGTGTTTATAGATGACTTCATTATATGTAGACAATGTAGACAGGAAGACCGAGAGCACTTGGAAGCCGTGTTATCCAAGCTATAACATTATGGGTTATTTAGCACTAAATTTTGAAACTCGTTCTGGTCGAGTCGTCAAGAAACCAAATAATTATAATTTTAATGCAGTATTTTTTTTAAATTTCCAATTTTGCATAATGTCGAAGGTTTGAACTTGTCTTTTGTAATTTTATTATTCAGTCTTCTTGAGATTTTGTGTGGCGTGGTACACTTTACTGCGTGGATCTGGCTTACGACATTTTGATAATAAAGTATTCAAGTTCACAAAAAAATTATTCTTAATTGACTTTATAGGAAGGATCTCAAATTTGGTTCACATAATTACCGTGGATTGTTGTTTAAATTATTTTCAATTTTGTTCTGTTTTCTGTGGCATTCATCATGACGGTGAGCATACACATTGTAATAATAAATATATTGTAACGAATTTTATTCTAACATTATGGCTAACAACGATAAATGTGAGGATACAGAGCAACAAGTCGAAGGATTTAATAAATCTTTTGAAATGCGAGCTTTAATAAAATTCATTGTACCCTTCCTGTGTGCAAAAACAAAAAATTTTTTTATCAGATATAAGAAACATTTCTTTCGCATTGTCTTCTCAAATATCTACTAATGAACATATCTTTATATGTTCATTAGTAGATATTTGAGAAGACAATGCGAAAGAAACGTTTCTTATATCTGATAAAATTTCTTTTTGTTTTTGCACACAGGAAGGGTACAATGGACTTACAAAATGTAGTTTAAGAGAAAGTTTTGAGAGATTTATTTGTTATAAACTAGATGATCATTCTGTATGTGTGGGTCATCCTCTCCTGGCATCTCAGAGGCTCTCCTATGGTAGTGACCAAAGGCTTCAACACTGGCAGCTGAGATTTTCACGATAGATTTTAAAACACAAGCTTCTATAAGACTTTGACTAACTCATTAAAATCTACATTACACCGTGATCGCAGTAAGTTTAGAAGCTTGTTGTGTAGAGGAAGATATTTCCTCCGACAAAATTAAAGTAACAATTATTGATAACTTTAAATCACCGTGGCTGATTGAAGTGAATATTATTAAAAAAGAAAATATTCGTTTAATTTTTAGAACAGTCTTGTTTAAATAATTTTCAGTATATATTCTTTTGAATTGTGCGTAATTCGAGTTTTCTGTATTCTTTGACTGTCTGGTGTGATGTTCTCTAGCATTTTGCAATTTATTTCTCAGTTCGATTTTACAAACTTTTATCTTCACAATATAAGCCTTTAAAAAGAGTTTGCGCATTTACATATGCATATTAGTATTATTCATAAACAGGGGATTTAATAATTTTGTTTTTCGCATCTAATTTCCTTCCAGATTATATATTCGGGTGCAGTTTCGCATAAGATGTGCAGTCCTTCGTCTAGTACTAGATTTATTAAATAAATATGTAAGTGTGATTAAAATGAAGGCTAATCTAAAACTTGAGTACACTGATTATTTAGTTCAAGTTATGGTAGGCATGAACTTAACAGATATGGAAAAGAAAACTATCTAATCAGACTCCTACATGCATACTAAGACTGAATCTGACTTGTCGTCTATGGAGTTCTCATTAGCTAATAGGGATGGAGCCTGTACAACGACCTTGTCCAGACAAAGCAGAATTTAGCGCTGAAAATATTTTTATTAGGAGATAGGAAAAGAGCCACTGTAGAGGTTAATTAATTTATTGAACATCAATTTACTTCTAATATAAAAATAAATCAAATTTTAGTTTTTGGGCAATTGATGTTAGCGCTGGGTTCGTAAAACAATATTGCGTTTTTTTAAAAATATTTTAAATTTTTTGGAAGTTTATTTTGTTAATATCGTCGAAGTTTTTGACCTGCCTTGGTTAATGTTTATAGGAGAGTTTTTTATGAGTTATTAAGTTGCGAGCACGCTTTGCTGCACAGTTCTATCTGAATACTCTACGTTAATAAAGTATTCAAAATTTGCTTCCATCTATCGTTCTTAATACACATTATTGGGAAGGATCCAAAATTTGCTTCAAGCATGTGACGTGGATATTTGTATTCAAGGTCACCATCGTGTCGTTCTGTCATCCGTGGATATCAGCGCTTTTTTGATAAGAGCACTTATTGTTATTATATATATATATATATATATATATATATATATATATATTGCAAGAAATCTTATTATAATTTTATGGCTGGTTTGGAAATTACTGAGGATACAGAGCAATTAGCAGTTGGACTTGAGAAATGTAGTTTAAATAATAATTCTGAGGGATTTAGTTGTTCTTTATTAGATTGTCATAACGCATATATGGATTATCCGAGCCTGACATCTCAGAGGCTCTCTTACGATAGTGATCAAAGGGCCTCTACAAAAAATGGTGACCGCGCCAGGATCCTCTATGCGGAAAGATGTGATTTAGATTATCGCTTTTGCCGCAATTCTATGGATAGCAATGTTAAGCTCACCAGGTACAGACCAAACAACCATTCTGAATGGGTCGAAGATGCACAATTTTATTCTAAACTTAGAAGAATGACCGACCCAACAGAAAGGTCTTCGTCGACCTGGTGGTGTTTGCCTGAACCTGTTAGAATGAATCTATTTAGACTAAGGAAATTTGTTACCGAGAAGTAACCTAAAAATGCATTTGAGCTTTTGGTTGAATAACTTCATGGACAATATCAACCCGAGAGGATAGAACGGCTGACTGACTTATTACGTCTGGAAAAGATGGGAAATCAACTCCTATCTGAATTTTTTCACAGACTGATTTCAATATCCATCGGGCTTAATATTTCTGAGGAAGTCATAAACAGTATATCTGTAGCAGAATTACCTGCTAGATTAAGATCAACTTTGGATGTCTATGGTACATTGGAACTAGAGTGGCCAAAGAAGCTTAAAGGGTTTGACAAAATGTATTGTCAGAAGGAACCTAAGGTGTATGCAGCAACAGCACATTCACGCCTGAAGCAGCAACTCAGATACCTTGCAGAGAGATTCTTAACTGTAGAAAATGAATTATGTACCCTCCAACTGAATGTGGGTTGGATGAAACTCAAGAGGGAAAGTTCCAACAGAGGTAGGTGAATTCTCTGGGTCAAAGTAAAACTTCCGAGCATCGGAGAGGCGAATCGCGTGAGGGTGTTCAAGAACCACGAGAGTGTCAGGTGGAAGGTTGCACGTTTCCAAGGTTGGGTGGTCCCCAATTGAAAGGAAGTACTCTTCCTGTGGCCTGATGTAAGCAGCCGGAAAACTAGTAGAACCCTGCTAGTCGGAGCCGTAGAGGGGGGTTACGCATGCAAAGCTCCAAGGTATGCATATTTGAGGCATCCTAAAATCATCGAAGTTAAGTTCGGAAGTTTCGATAGAAGAAATGCGCAATAAGACAGTCCGCAAATCTGTTAGATTTCGCCTGGAAGGTTATCTCAAAAAGTTTGCTATTTATAGCAACAATAAGTATGTTATAACAGATGGACATAGTGGGTTAAACTTCTTAATAGATACGGGTGCAGAGTTGAGCATAGTTCTATCCGATGTGGTGGAAATTGATAGCCCCACATTCGATTATCAACTATGGGCTGCTAATGGAAGTCTAATTGAGGTTAAGGGAGTTAAAGAATCGTCAGTGACATTGGGGGAGAAATCACCATTTACGTAGAATCTTCTGGTCGCTGATGTTAAAGATAGCATCGTTGGGATGGATTTTTTGATCCATTTTAATCTCGCTTTAGATCCAAAATCTAGGACCATTGGACAAAGCGCTGGGATAGTGACTTATGCTGAGACTGGGACCTCAGTAGTTATCTCAGTGAGACTACCCAGACCCGTCGTCGCCGATGACTTGGTGGATGTCATCGAGAAACACCTGACCGTGTTTCTACCATTCAATGCTAAGCGCAAGGGTTTGAAGACAGGCATAGAACACCAAATCGAGTTGGTGGAACCACTACCTTGTTCACCGAAGGCTCAACCGTTAGCACAACATAAGCAACAGGTTGCTATTGAAGAATTTAAGCGGTTGAGAGAAGAAGGAATTTGTAGGCGTTCAAATTCCAACTTTTCATCTCCAATAGTGGATGTTCCCAAACCTGAACCAGGTCAATGGAGGGTTTGTGGTAACTATCGTCTATTGAACTCGGTAACAAAAGGCGATTTGTATCCTCTACCGAACCAGAGTACTTTGCTCAGGGATATAATGTGGTATGAGGTTTATACTACATTAGATCTGCAGAAAGCGTACTATCAAGTACCTATGGAGGCAGAATCTATACCGCTCACAGCAGTGCGATTTCCTGGAGTCGCATGCCTTTTGGTCTGAAGAATGCAAGTCAGACATTCCAGCGTCTGACGGAGGAAGTTCTTCAAGACTGTCCATTTGCTAGAGTGTATATAGATGACATCATTATATATAGTCAATCTATGGAGGAACACCGGGAGCATTTGGACGTCGTTTTATCTAAGCTGGAACATTATGGATTGGTAGTGAAGCCAGAAAAGAGTAGGATTGGTTGCTCTACTGTAAAATTTCTTGGACACTCCATTTCCAAGGATGGAATCAAACCCTTAGAAGATAAGTTTCAAGCAATCAAGTATGTGCCAGAACCCAGAACTGTACGTCAATTGCGTAGATTTTTGGGGATGATTAGCTATTATCGTCGTTTTATACCAGGTTTAGCTGGAATTTTGGGGTCGCTAACTCGACATTTAGTTCGTGAACGGAGCACGATCAAGAAGTCCTGGCCTATTAATTTTAGCCAAGACGACAAGGAGAAATTCCAGAGGGCCAAAGATCTGTTAAGCCAAATTACCACATTAGCACCTGTGGATTGGACTAAGCCATTTGAGCTGGTCACAGATGCTTCCGATGTAGCCATAGGGGCAGTGTTACATCAGAGGGATAATGGTATAGTCAAGCCGATAGGATTCTATAGTCGGAAACTCCAAGATCGCGAGAAGCGATATGACACGCTTGGAAAGGAGTTACTAGCGGTTTATTCTGCAGTGCTGCATTTTGAGCACTACCTAGATGGACATCAGTTTACGATATTAACTGATCATAAACCGTTGATAAGTATCCTAGGGAAGACGAATAGGCTTAATTATTCTCGGCGGGTGAATTCACAAATAACCCGACTCGCAGAATTTGATTTTACCATTACTCATATCTCAGGAAAAGAGAATGTGGTGGCAGATACTCTCAGTAGACCAGACGTATCAGATGAAGATATGATTCGTTCGGAGTCACTCGTATGCTCTGTTGTATCTTCTAATGATTTTGTCGAGCAATTGATGGAAGCACAAGGTCTTGATCCTTTAGTAGCTGTGTTGGCAAAGAATCCACATATACACGCAGGAAGATTGGAGATAAGTGGTTACTATGTGAAATCTCCAGGAGCCAACCTAGACCCTATGTACCGTTAGAATTAAGGTATAAGGTAATTCAACAGCTGCATGAATTTAGTCATACTTCCATTAAGGCAACTATCAGGATGGTCACTGATAGATATGTATGGCCTAAGATGTCTAAAGACATAAGAGCTTGGGTAAGGACATGTGCCCGGTGTCAAACTTGTAAAGTTTGGCGTCATAATAAAACCGAAGTTAAAACGATTGGTATACCAGCGGGTCGTTTCATGCATGTACATATTGATATAGTAGAAATTCCAGAAATTTCTGGCCAGAAGTATTTACTCACGATGGTTGATCGTTTCAGTCGTCAGTTTGAGGTAGCAATTCTGAAGGACATGACAGATCAAAAAGTCTCACTTATGTTCTTGCATAATTGGGTGTCGCGATATGGTGTAACGGTAAGGGTAGCAACTGATCGTGGTAGTCAGTTTGTCTGAACTATTTATCAGATCATAGAATACTATGGGGATAAAAGTAATAAACACATGTGCATATAATCCCAATGCTAATAGGATGGTTGGGAGACTGCACAGGGAGCTGAAGGCTGCATTACGTTGCATTGGTGGATCCAGTTTGATACATGATTTGCCCATAGTTTTGTTGGCAAAGCGAAACAGATACAGAGCTCAGTTAGGAACATCCATAGCACAACTTGTTTATGGAGAGCCATTGAGATTACCTGGAGATCTTCTAATAGAAGCTCCAAGTTTTTTTGATTGGGTCTCTAATTCGGAAGATTGGTTTGTTGGAGCATTGAGAGATAATATGAGTCGTTTAGCTTCAATCAAAACTAGAAGTCCAAGATCTAAATGCTATGTATCTTCAGATTTAAAGCTGGCATCTGATGTAAATATAACTAACGAGAACAGACAGAATTGTCTGACTCCGTTCTATAAGGGGTCATTTAAAGTCAACCATATGATTGATAAAATGCTTGTATAGAATTAAATCGCACAGTAGAGTGTGTAACACTGGATTACTGCATTCCACAGGTCACGTGGATGGAGAATGAGACTGAGGAACGGTATCCATCAAAGTTTCAATAAGCTGAGGAGAGATGTGACTCGAAAATATGTGAGAAAAAGGAAGAGCCAGATAAATGTGGGAAAGAAGTAAAGATTAAAACCAAGACGACTGAGGACAGAGAACAATGCAATATGAAATTGAAACCTAGTGAAGTACCAGCACTACATGTTGAAAATTGTTCTGGAAGAGTCATCAAGAAACCGCAGAATGAGGATTTCGTAATGTATGAGTAAATATCTTAAACATGAGGGTGTATGTGGAGGTTAATTAATCTATTGGACACCAATTTACTCATATAAAAAATAAATCAAATTTTATTTTTGGACTATTGATGTTATCGCTAGTTTTGTAAAACAATATTGCGTTTTTTTTAAATATTGTAAATTTTTTGGACATTTCGTTTTTTCATATCGGCGAATTTTTTGATTTTCCTCGGTTAATGTTTATAAAAGAGTTTTTTCTGAGTTATTAAGTTACATGTACGCTTTGCTGCATGGCTCTATCTGAATACTCTTTGTTAATAAATTATTGAAATTTGCTTCCATTTATCGTTCTTTATACACATTATTGGGAAGGATCCCAAATTTGCTTCAGGTAATTGACGCTATAACAACTCTTCAATCCAATCCAGCAATACCCCTATTATATATAATAAAATCTATCTCTTCTCCGCGGAAATAAAGCTCCTATCCCATCACGAATTTAAAAAGGTGGCTCACAATCACTTCTTTAACAAATTCCTATGCGAGACATCTGATTGGAATCAAAACTGATTCCTCCTTAACCCATAACACTTCTTTCTATCCCTAGGCTGTTATCCAGTTTCAGAGCGTGAATTAACTTTGGGCTAGCCCCCTCTCTTTCAACCATTTGCATCTGACTCTCTATCTCTAAAAAGGACTCACCAATAGAATTTCTATTCTCGTTTTCATTCTACCGCATTCAAATATTGATTGATATTCCACAATCTGCTCTACTAAATCTCTTCTTTTTGTTTCAGCAAACAATCGGAAACTCAAAAGACTTCTGGACTATCTAAAATACATCGGACGCTGGTTCCTCCACGCCTTTCATCTGCCACAACCTCGCTCAACTGAAGTCAATGATCGCTGCACGCAACACTGGCGTACAGACTCTTCTATCTTGTTTATCCTTCCTAGTCCACTGGAATTACCATTCCATCAGAACGATCTATTACGAAGTTGATGAAAGGACTTCTCTTTCTCAACTCCCTCATCCCCTGTGGTTATATACTTTGCCATTCACAATTACATACAACTTTATATATCCTACTTTTGATTTGTACCATATAATTTCAATTGTTGGGTCTGTTGGCCTTTGCTGCCAAATGTAGAGTATGTTAAATCCTTCGCCTTATGTAAAATGACCTTGACTGATAAATTTAAACCACCATAGCTGATTGTAACGAACTTTATTTAAAAAGAATTTTTTCTTTTTATTTTCCAGAACATTCTTTGTTTAAATACTTGATTTTAAAATTGTGCGCTATTTTCAGTTTTTGAGTATCTCGCTCCTTGTCTGGTATTGTAATTTTGGTCTGCTGCATTTTAACATTTTTTCCATAATAAACGATTACATCATTATCCAATATATTATTCCATCAATTGCCTTGTGTTCTGATATAAAATAACATTGAAGAGGAGCCTTGGAACAGGTATATTTGATTTTATTGTGGGGTCACGTTCATACCAAAACAGATTATTGCTGAAAGGAACAGCTTTCCAACTTTCACCTTCCGATTGCCATACGTAAGTGTCAATTTAATTGTTATAACATTTGATCATGGATACCGATATTAAATTCGAGGACACAAGTAGGTTAGTGCAGGACATAGCGGACTTGAACTTAAATGACGCAAGCAATAATATAAGCATATCAGACTCTACTGTGAATTTTAGGACTTCCAGCGATCTGGCATCTATGGGGCTTACAGACACGAATAGGTTAGGGGCCTCAACAAAATTTGGCGACCGCGCCAGTCCAAGAATATTAAGTCTACCACAGTATAAATCAGAAAAACATTCAAGTTGGGTAGGAGATGCCCAAATGATATTCAGTGCTTATAATATCGTGAACCCTATGGAGAAATTTGTTGCAGCATGGATGGCATTGCCTGAAAATTTCCGAAATGCCTTGGAAAATTTCAGAGACAGAACTGTAGAAGAAAAGCCGTACAATGCATTTGAGTTATTAATGGCTGAAATTCAACAGAGATATCAGCCTGGAAGATCAGCGCAAATGTGCGAACTATTACGCTTAGAAAAAATGGGGCGTCAACTACCGTCCGAATTTTATGAACGCCTTTGCACAAAAGCTTCCAGGTTGAATATATCTAGAGATGTAGTCAACTCCATTTTTACAGCTGAGCTACCAATTAGGCTCAGAACAACATTGGAAGTATTTGACACAATGAACATAGATTGGCCAACAAAACTCAGAGGGTTAGACGGCGTGTATAAACAGCAAGAACCACAAGTACATGCTGTAATGGCAGATTCTGTAACGATGCAGCCAGTCAGGGCAGATACCGAAAACCACCTGACTATACAAGAAACTTTGCGTTTCTTATGTAGAGAAGTTGCTAGCTTGCGTAGTGATATTGCACAACTTCAGAGTCAGGATAAGTATAATAGACGTCGAGGGAGTCACTCGCGTCAACGCTTCGAAGGGCCACGCGGATGGTGTAAGGCACATTGCGAATACGGACGCAGTGCGAAGTGCCAAGGCGAGAATTGTATTTACCCGCGATTAGGTGGACCCAAATGGAAAGGAAGCACAAAACCGGTTGAGAGAAATCTATCACCGGGAAAAGGACAAAACCCCGCTAGTAGGAGCCGTAGGGGGGGGTTCCATTGCAAAAGCACCCAGATATGCCTTTAAAAGGCATAATCAAAGCTAAAGATGCGACTAAAACAAATAGCATCGAGATAGAAGGCAAGAGAGTCCGATTCTCACTAAGTGGAGATCTTGAAAACATTGCCGGATTGTCCAGCAACAAGTTCATTATTAAGGATGAATTATCTGAATTAAAATTTCTCGTTGATACGGGTGCTGAGGTAAGCATAGTTAGGTCAGACGTGGTGGAAGCAGATTGCCCCACATTTGATTATCAACTATGGGCCGCTAACGGTAGTCCGATTGAATTGAAAGGGATGAAAGAAATGTCAGTAACATTAGGCCAGAAATCTTCCTTCCGATGGAATTTTCTAGTAGCCGATGTCAAGGACCATATCATTGGCATGGATTTCTTGACACATTTCAAGCTGACATTAGACCCCAAGGCTAGGACTATCGCAGAAGGCGTAGGGATAGCAACACCTACTGATTCTAACACGTCGGCAGTTAGAACAGTCCTCTTACCTCGTCCATCAGTCGCACGTGACTTTGCCGATATAATCGAGAATCACCTAGCAGTGATTCAGCCTTTCAGTGCCAAAAGGATAGGTCTGAAGACAGGAGTAGAACACCAGATAGAATTGGTGGCTCCGTTGCCTTGTTCACCTAAGGCTCAGCCATTGGCACAACACAAGCAACAAGTTGCCATGTCCGAATTTCACCAATTGCGCGAAGAGGGGATTTGTAGAAGGTCAAATTCCAATTTTGCTTCCCCAATAGTGGTAGTTCCCAAACCTGAACCGGGTCAATGGAGGGTTTGTGGGAATTACCGTCTATTAAACTCAGTGACGAAGGGTGATTCTTATCCTCTCCCTAACCAAAGTACCTTACTCCGAGATATAATGGGATATGAGGTTTATTCTACTTTAGATCTCCAGAAAGCGTACTATCAGGTTCCAATGGAAGAAAGTTTGATACCACTCACAGCAGTCAGATTTCCAGGAGGGGGATCGCATGAAATTCTTCAAATGCCTTTTGGTTTGAAAAATGCCAGTCAGACATTCCAGCGTTTGGCTGAAGAAATCCTTCAGAATTGTCCATTTGCGAGAGTATATATAAACGACATAATTATTTTCAGTCGCTGACGAGATGAACATCGTACCCATTTGGAAACGGTTTTGACCAGGATGGAACAATATGGATTAGTGGTCAAACCTAATAAGAGTAATACAGGTTGTTCTTCAGTTAAATACCTTGGTCATATACTTTCCAAAGACGGAATTAAACCTTTGGAAGATAAGGTCCAAGCTATTAAGGACGTAACGGAACCCCGAACCGTACGCCAGTTGCGAAGGTTCTTGGGCATGATCAGCTATTATCGTCGATTCATTCCAGGTCTAGCCAGAATTCTTGGATCGTTAACAAGCCATCTCACTCGTGAAAAGAGCACGATCAAGAAGTCTTGGCCTATAAACTTGAGTCAAGAAGACCGAGAAAATTTCCAAAAGGCCAAGGATATGTTAAGTGACGTAACCACATTAGCACCTGTCGATTGGGAAATACCTTTCGAACTAATCACCAATGCGTCAGATGTTGCATTAGGGGCAGTGCTACAGCAAAGAGATCAGGACATAGTAAGACCGATTGGGTTTTATAGCCGTAAGCTTAATGATCGAGAAAAACGTTATGATACGTTTGGCAAAGAGCTTCTAGCAGTGTATGCCGCAGTGATACACTTCGAGCATTACTTAGATGGTCACAAGTTTAAGTTATTGACCGATCATAAGCCATTAATCAGCATACTTGGTAAAACAGCTAGGCTTAATTACTCTCGTAGAGTAAATTCCCAAATAACACGGTTAGCAGAGTTCGATTTCACTGTGTCTCATATTGCTGGCAAAGAGAATGTGGTGGCCGATGCACTTAGCCGACCGAATGAAGCTGATGTCGAGCTGATATTTCAAGGTCCATTGAAAAATTTAGATGAATCAATGAACGATTTCGTTAGTCAAATCGAGGAAGCGCAAGGATCGGATCCCTTTACATTAGTATTGTCCAAAAGACCAGGATATGTTCGTAAGCTCATAAGTGGCAAGTGGTTGTTATGCGAAACATCTAGAAGTCAACCACGACCATATGTGTCATTGGAGTTACGGGCCAAGATTATCCAAGTGTTACATGACATGGGTCATCCATCCATTAAAGCCACCATTCGATTAATCAACGACAGATACGTATGGCCGCACATGTCTAAAGACATACGGGTATGGGTAAGAGCCTGTGCCAAGTGTCAAACGTGTAAGGTGTGGAGACATACCAGAACCGAGATAAAGAACATTGGAATACCAATCGGACGGTTCAGACACGTACACATAGACATTGTCGAGATGCCTGAAGTAAATGGAAACAAATACTTGCTGACTATGGTAGATAGATTTAGTCGTCAATTTGAAGTGGCGATTTTAAAAGACATGACAGCGCAAGAAGTCTTGTTCGCGTTTCTACATAATTGGATATCGCGTTATGGCGTTCCGGAAAAGGTCACTAGTGATCGTGGTAGTCAATTTATGTCAGAGCTTTTCGTAAGATCCCTCAACATCATGGGAACCACTATAATACATACGAGCGCGATGGTAGAAAGGCTACATCGTGAACTGAAAGCTGCATTAAGGTGTACTAGTGGAACAAGCTGGATACACGATCTTCCTATAGTACTACTCGCCATGCGCAACAGATATAGGGCACAATTAGGAACTTCCATAGCAGAATTGGTTTATGGAGAACCATTAAGGTTGCCTGGAGATCTTCTAATAGAAACTCGAAGTAGTCTTGATTGGGCTTCTAGTTATGTAGATTGGTTTGTAGGAGCACTTAGAGACAAGATGTGTCGTTTGGCCCCAACCAAGACTAGAAAAGCTAAAACTAAATGCTATGTGTCCTCCGATTTAAAATCGGCTTCGCATGTATATATAACTAATGAGAATAGGAAGAACTGCCTAACACCATTTTACAAAGGACCATACAAGGTCAAGAGGATGACTGACAAGAATGTCATCATAGAAATAAATGGCATTGAGGATTGTGTTACGTTGGATCGCTGTATTCTCCAGTTTATCTGGATTGACGGTGTGACTGAATTAACAGATGCGTCGAATGACCGTTCCATGGGCGAATCTGATGTGTGCAATCCCATCATGCAGGCACATAATGAAATGCAGTACTCTAAAGAACCGATGTCTAACATAGCAAAATCTTATTCTACCGAATCACAGCATGAAAACTATCTGTCGATACCAGATGATTTTGAAGAACCAGCGAATGTTGTACCGGGCGAGATGACGACGTCAGGGGCGCCAGTATGCACAACTCGTTCTGGAAGAATACATCGTCAGCCGAAGAACTATGATTACGTCTATTACTAGCCGTTTTTTGAGAAGGTGGTGTATGTAGAGGATGTTAAATCCTCCGCCTTATGTAAAATGACCTTGACTGATAAATTTAAACCACCATAGCTGATTGTAACGAACTTTATTTAAAAAGAATTTTTTCTTTTTATTTTCCAGAACATTCTTTGTTTAAATACTTGATTTTAAAATTGTGCGCTATTTTCAGTTTTTGAGTATCTCGCTCCTTGTCTGGTATTGTAATTTTGGTCTGCTGCATTTTAACATTTTTTTCCATAATAAACGATTACATCATTATCCAATATATTATTCCATCAATTGCCTTGTGTTCTGATATAAAATAACATTGAAGAGGAGCCTTGGAACAGGTATATTTGATTTTATTGTGGGGTCACGTTCATACCAAAACAGATTATTGCTGAAAGGAACAGCTTTCCAACTTTCACCTTCCGATTGCCAACCGTAAGTGTCGATTTAATTGTTATACCATATGATCATGGATACCGATATTAAATTCGAGGACACAAGTAGGTTAGTGCAGGACATAGCGGACTTGAACTTAAATGACGCAAGCAATAATATAAGCATATCAGACTCTACTGTGAATTTTAGGACTTCCAGCGATCTGGCATCTATGGGGCTTACAGACACGAATAGGTTAGGGGCCTCAACACAAATAAATTTATTATTTTTTTTTTCAAGCTCACAATCGTGTCGCTCTGTCATCTGTGGATTTCAGCGTGTTTCGGTAAGCACGCTTACTGTTATAATATACATATATTGCAAGAAATCCTATTATAATTTTATGGCTGGTTTGGAAATTACTTGTGGAGGATGTTGAATCCTCCGCCTTATATAAAATGACCTTGAATGATAAATTTAAACCACCATAGCTGATTGTAACAACTTTATTTAAAAAGAATTTTTTCTTTTTATTTTCCAGAACATTCTTTGTTTAAAGATATGATTTTTAAAATTGTGCGCTATTTTCAGTTTTTGAGTATCTCGCTTCAAACCTGGTATTAAAATTTCGTCTGCTGCATTTTAACATTTCTTTTCATAATAAACGATTACAGCATTATAAAATAAACTCTTCCATCAATTGCCTTGTGTTCTGATATAATATAACACTGAGGAGGAGCCTTGGAACAGGTATAATTGTTTTATTTGTGGGTCACGTACACATCAAAACAGATTATTGCTGGCATAGCAGCTGTCCGACTCTCACCTTCCGATTGCCATTGTAAGTGTCAATTTAATTATTAAAACATTTGATCATGGATACCGATATTAAGTATGAGGACACATGCAAGTTAGTGCAGGACATTGCGGACTTGAATTTAAATGACGCTAGCAATAATATAAGCATATCAGATTCTACTCTGAATTTTAGGACTTCCAGCGATCTGGCATCTATGGGGCTTACAGACACGAATAGGTTAGGGGTGTAGAGGTTAAATTAATTATCGGACAGAAATTAACCTCTCATATAAAAATAAATCAAATTTTATTTTTGGACATTTGATGTTATCGCTGGTTTCGTAAAACAATATTGTAATTTTTTAAAAATATTGTAAATTTTTTTGAAAGTTCTTTTGTTCATATTGTCGAAGTTTTGGACTTGTCTTGTGAAAAGAAATGAGAGAGTTTTGATCTGAGTTTCTGAATTGCATAAGCGGGACACTGCATGGTTCTATCACCGATTACTTTGTGAATAAAAATTTGTAATCTTCTCGTCATTTTGTTGTTTTTAATTATCAGCGAAAAGAACCACAAGTTTGCTTTGGGTAATTTAAGTGAATATTTGTTTCAAGGTCTCAATCATTCCAGTTCAGTAAATTTGTGGACATCAGTGTATCCGGGTAAGCTTACTTAATTAATATAATATATAAATTACAAGTAATTTAATAATATCATGTCTGGTTTATTAAATACTGAGGATACAGAGCAGTTGGCTAGCGGACTTAAGGATTGTAGCTTAAGAGATAGTTCAGAGGAACTTAAGTGTTCCAAGATAGATGATCATTCCGCATATATGGATTTTCCGGGCCTGGCATCCAAGAGACCCCCTTATGGTAGTGACCTAAGGGCCTCTACAAAAAATGGCGACCGCGCCAGGATCCTTTATGCGGGAAGATATGATGTAGATGATCGTTATTGCCACAATTCTATGGATAGCAATGTCAAGCTTAATATGTACAGACCAGACAACCATTGTGAATGGGTCGAAGAAGCAAAATTTTATTTTAAACTAAGACGGATGACCGACCCTATAGAAAGGTTTGCCTCTCACTGATGGTGCTTACCTGATCCATTAAAAGAATCTATTTAGACTCAGGAAATTTGTTACTGAGAACGAACCAGAAAATGCATTTGAGCTTCTAGTAGAAGAACTCCATGGACGATATCAACCCGAGAGGATTGAACGGATGACTGACTTATTACGTCAGGAAAAGATGGGAAATCTACTTCCATCTGAATTTTATGACAGACTAATTTCAAAATCCATCGGGCTTGATATATCTGAGGAAGTTATAAACAGTATATTTGTAGCAGAATTGCCTGCTAGACTAAGAGCCACATTGGATGTATATGATACATTGGAACTAGAGTGGCCCAAGAAGCTCAAAGGGTTGGACAAAGTGTATCGTCAGATGGAACCTAAGGTGTATGCAGTAACCGCAGATTCACGCCTAGAGCAGCAACTCAGACATCTCTCAGAGAGACTCCTGACCATTGAGAATGAATTAAGTACCCTCCGCAGGGATGTGGGTTGGATAAAAAGCAATAAGGAAACTTCCAACAGAAGTAGGGTAAATTCTCGGAAACAACATTCAAATTCCAAGCATTGGAGAGGCGAATCGCGTGAGAGTGTACAAGGACCACGCGAGTGGTGCATATCGCATCGCAAATACGCCGAGTTTGGAAAATGTCAGGAGGGGGATGCACATTTCCAAAGTTGGGTGGTCCCCGATGGAAAGGAAGTAGTCTTCCTGTAGCCTGGTCGAAGCTGCCGGAAAACTAATGGAGCCCCCGCTAATAGGAGCCGTAGGGGGGTTGCGCAAGCAAGGCTCCAAGGTATGCATATTCGTGGCATACTAAAAACATCGAAGTTAGGTTCGGAAGCTTCGATGGAAGAGACGCGCAGTAATATAGTCCGTAAATCTGTTAGATTTCGGCTGGCAGATAATCTTAAAGAGGTTGCTGGTTATAGCAACAATAAGTTCGTTATAACTGATGAACTTAGTGGCCTAAAATTCTTAATAGACACGGGTGCAGAGGTGAGCATAGTTCGATCTGATGTGGTGGAAATTGATAGCCCCACATTCGATTACCAACTATGGGCTGCTAATGGAAGTCCAATTGAGGTTAAGGGAGTTAAAGAATTGTCAGTGACATTGGGGCAGAAATCTCCATTTACGTGGAATTTTCTGGTCGCTGATATAAAGGATAACATCATTGGGATGGACTTTTTGATCCATTTTAATCTCGCTTTAGATCCCAAATCTAGGACCATTGGACAAAGCACTGGGATAGTGACTTATGCTGAGACTGGGACCTCAGTAGTTAGGTCAGTGAGACTACCCAGACCCGTCGTCGCCGATGACCTGGCGGATGTCATCGACAAACACCTGGCTGTGTTTCTGCCATTTAATGCTAAACGCAAGGGTTTAAAGACAGACATAGAACACCAAATCGAGTTGGTGGAGCCACTACCTTGTTCGCCCAAGTCTCAACCGTTAGCACAACACAAGCAGCAGGTTGCTATTGAAGAATTTAAGCGGTTGAGAGAAGAAGGAATTTGTAGGCGTTCAAATTCCAACTTTGCATCTCCAATAGTGGTTGTTCCCAAACCTGAACCAGGTCAATGGAGGGTTTGTGGTAACTATCGTCTATTGAATTCGGTAACGAAAGGCGATTCGTATCCTCTACCGAACCAGAGTACTTTGCTCAGGGATATAATGGGGTATGAGGTATACTCAACGTTAGATCTGCAGAAAGCGTACTATCAAGTACCTATGGAGGCAGAATCTATACCGCTCACAGCAGTGCGATTCCCTGGAGGAGGATCGCATGAATTCTTATGTATGCCTTTTGGGTTGAAGAATGCAAGTCAGACATTCCAGCGTCTGACAGAGGAAGTTCTTCAAGACTGTTCATTTGCTAGAGTGTATATAGATGACATCATTATATATAGTCAATCTAGGGAGGAACACCGGGAGCATTTGGACATCGTTTTGTCTAAGCTGGAACATTATGGATTGGTAGTGAAACCAGAAAAGAGTAGGATTGGTTGCTCTACCGTAAAATATCTTGGACACACCATTTCCAAGGATGGAATCAAGCCCTTGGAAGACAAGGTACAAGCAATCAAGGATGTGCCAGAACCTAGAACTGTACGCCAGTTGCGTAGATTTTTGGGCATGATTAGCTACTATCGTCGGTTCATACCAGGTTTAGCTGGAATTTTGGGGTCGCTAACTCGACATTTAGTTCGCGAACGAAGCACAATCAAGAAGTCCTGGCCTATTAATTTTAGCCAAGACGACAAGGAAAAATTCCAGAGGGCCAAAGATCTGTTAAGCCAAATAACCACATTAGCACCTGTGGATTGGACTAAGCCGTTTGAGCTGGTCACAGATGCTTCTGATGTAGCCATAGGAGCAGTGTTACATCAACGAGAAAATGGTATAGTCAAGCCGATTGGATTCTATAGTCGGAAACTCCAAGATCGCGAGAAGCGATATGATACGCTTGGAAAGGAGTTACTAGCAGTTTATTCTGCAGTGTTGCACTTTGAGCACTACCTAGATGGACATCAGTTTATGATATTAACTGATCATAAACCGTTGTTGAGTATCCTTGGGAAAGCAAACAGGCTAAATTATTCTCGGCGGGTGAATTCACAAATAACCCGACTCGCAGAATTTGATTTTACCATTAGTCATATCTCAGGAAAAGATAATGTGGTGGCAGACACTCTCAGTAGACCAGACGTATCAGATGAAGATATGATTCGTTCAGAGTCACTCGTATGCTCTATTGTATCTTCTAATGATTTTGTCCAGCAATTGATGGAAGCACAAGGTTCTGATCCTTTAGTGGCTGTGTTGGAAAAGAATCCTGTATATACACGCAGGAAGATTGGAGATAAGTGGTTATTATGTGAAATCTCCAGGAGCCAACCTAGACCTTATGTACCGCTAGAATTAAGGTATAAGGTAATTCAGCAGCTACATGAATTCAGTCATCCTTCCATTAAGGCAACTATCAGGATGGTCACTGATAGATATGTATGGCCAAAGATGTCGAAAGACATAAGAGCCTGGGTAAGGACATGTGCCCGGTGTCAAACTTGTAAAGTTTGGCGTCATACCAAAACTGAAATTAAAACGATTGGTATACCAGCGGGTCGGTTCATGCATGTTCATATTGATATAGTAGAAATGCCTGAGATTTCCGGCCAAAAGTATTTACTCACGATGGTCGATCGGTTCAGTCGTCAGTTTGAGGTAGCAATCCTGAAGGACATGACAGCTCAAGAGGTCTTACTTATGTTCTTGCATAATTGGGTGTCGCGATATGGTGTACCGGTAAGGGTAACTACTGATCGTGGTAGTCAGTTTATGTCTGAACTGTTTATCAGATCATTGAATACAATGGGGATAGAAGTAAGACACACATGTGCTTATAATCCCAGAGCCAATGGGATGGTTGAGAGACTGCACAGGGAGCTGAAGGCTGCATTACGCTGCACCGGTGGATCCAGTTGGATACATGATTTGCCCGTAGTTTTGTTGGCAATGCGAAACAGATACAGAGTTCAGTTAGGAACATCCATAGCAGAACTTGTTTATGGAGAGCCACTGAGGTTACCTGGAGATATTCTAATAGAAACTCCAAGTTGTCTCGATTGGGCCTCTAGTTCAGTAGATTGGTTTGTTGGAGCATTGAGAGATAAAATGAGTCGTTTAGCTCCAACCAAAACTAGAAGTCCAAAGTCTAAATGCTATGTATCTTCAGATTTAAAGCTGGCATCGCATGTATACATAACTAACGAAAACAGACAGAATTGTCTGACTCCATTCTATAAGGGGCCATATAAAGTCAATCATATGACCGAGAAAAATGAATTTATAGAAGTAAATGGCGCTGTAGAATGTGTAACACTGGATCGCTGTATTCCACCGTTTATTTGGACGGAGGAGGAGACTGAGGAACAGTATTCACCGAAGTATCCAGAAGTTGAGGCGAGATGTGACTCAGAAATTGGTGAGAAAAATGAAGTGTCGAATAAATATGGTAAAGAAGTAAAGATTAAAACCAAGACAACTGAGAATCAAGAACAATGCGATATGAATATGAAATCTGGTGAAGTACCAGCACAACTTGTTGAAACTCGGTCTGGTAGAGTGATCAAGAAACCGAAGAATGAAGACTACATCATGTATGGTTAATCATCTTAAACATGAGGGAGTATGTAGAGGTTAAATTAATTATCGGACAGAAATTAACCTCTCATATAAAAATAAATCAATTTTTATTTTTGGACATTTGATGTTATCGCTGGTTTCGTAAAACAATATTGTAATTTTTGAAAAATATTGTAAAATTTTTTGAAAGTTCTTTTGTTCATATTGTCGAAGTTTTGGACTTGTCTTGTGAAAAGAAAATGAGAGAGTTTTGATCTGAGTTTCTGAATTGCATAAGCGGGACACTGCGTGGTTCATCACCGATTACTTTGTGAATAAAAATTTGTAATCTTCTCGTCATTTTGTTGTTTTTAATTATCAGCGAAAAGAACCACAAGTTTGCTTTGGGTAATTTAAGTGAATATTTGTTTCAAGGTCTCATTCTTTCCAGTTCAGTAAATTTGTGGACATCAGTGTATCCGGGTAAGCTTACTTAATTAATATAATACATAAATTACAAGTAATTTAATAATATCATGTCTGGTTTATTAAATACTGAGGATACAGAGCATTTGGCTAGCGGACTTAAGGATTGTAGCTTAAGAGATAGTTCAGAGGAACTTAAGTGTTCCAAGATAGATGATCATTCCGCATATATGGATTTTCCGAGCCTGGCATCCAAGAGACCCCCTTATGGTAGTGACCAAAGGGCCTCTACAGGTGTAGAGGAAGCTATTTCCTCTGACATAAAAGTCTTACTTTTGTCATAACACTGTTTACACGTTGTGTTACTATGCAAACGTAGTACGAAGCAATGACATTTATATAAACAAGGTTTAATTATTTTAGTAAACAAATAACGATGTTAACAATGTAAGAATTGTTTATTAGTGAGTTTTGAGTTGTCTGTTCTGTGTGCTGGACGCAAAATGATCTCTGTTAACTTTTAACATTTTTGTGGTCTTATCATTGTAGAGGATGTTGAATCCTCCGCCTTTTATAAAATGACCTTGAATGATAAATTTAAACCACCATAGCTGATTGTAACAACTTTATTTAAAAAGAATTTTTTCTGAGGTGTGCAATCCCATCTTGCAGACACATAATGAAATGCAGCAATTTGAAAAACCGTTGTCTAACTTATCAAAATCTTATTCTACTGAATCACAGCATGAAAATTATTTGTCGACACCAGATGACATTGAAGAACCAGCGAATGTTATATCGGGCGAGATGACGACGTCAGGGGCGCCAGTATGCACAAAACGATCTGGAAGAATACTACGTCAGCCGAAGAACGATGATTACATCTACTATTAGTCGTTCCTCTCTTTTTTTGAGAAGGTGGTGTGTGTAGAGGATGTTGAATCCTCCGCCTTTTATAAAATGACCTTGAATGATAAATTTAAACCACCATAGCTGATTGTAACAACTTTATTTAAAAAGAATTTTTTCTTTTTATTTTCCAGAACATTCTTTGTTTAAAGACTTGATTTTTAAAATTGTGCGCTATTTTCAGTTTTTTGAGTATCGTGCTTCCGAGCTGGTTGTAGATTTTCGTTTGCTGCATTTTTTTAACATTTCTCTCCATAATAAACGATTACAACATTGCACAATATACACCTTTCAACACTTGCTTTGTGTTCTGATATAATATAACACTGAGGAGGAGTCTTGGAACAGGTAATTTATTTATTATTGTGGGTCACGTACACATCAAAGCAGATTATTGCTGAAGATATAGCTTTCCAACTTTCACCTTCCAAACGCCACTAGTAAATGTCAATTTAAGTATCATAATTCTTGATCATGAATGCCGATATTAAATTAGAAGATGTATTTCATTTAGGGCAGGACCTAATGGATTTAAATCTTATTGACACAGATAACAATGTAGGCAAAACAGACTCTACTGTGAATGTTAGGACTTCTAGCGAACTGGCATCTATGGGGCTTACAAATACCAATAGGTTTGGGGGCCTCAACATCATTACTATTTTGATTTTATCAATAAATTTGTGTTACAACGAGATCAGGTTATATATTTGCGTTTATTATTTGCTGTGATTAACATGGAGGTATTCCAAATTATATGATCACACCGCATATATGGATTGTCCGGTCCTGGCATCTCAGAGGCTCTCTTCTGGTAGTGACCAAAGGACCTCTACAAAATTTTGTAGAGGCCTCAACATATTTAGGATACAGAGCATTTAGCAGTCGGACTTGAGAAATGTAGTTTAAATACAGCATTTATGGATTATCCGGGCCTGGCATCTCGGAGGCACTCTTATGGTAGTGACCAAAGGCCTCTACATCAGTACTATTTTGCGTTCTGTACCTGTCTTATCGATTCTAAATTTTGTGTTGTTAGTCACCTCCCCTATTTAGCGGATATAATCCCACTTTTGATTGTTATGCTGCAAATTTATTATTATTCTGGCGATTACTAACTTACTTGATTTTGCAAAGAATTAAATATTTCAAGTGAAGAAGTATTTTATTGAAACAAGATATTTCACATTAGAAACATATACCAATTTTAAATTGTCGGAAATAATATGCATTAATTCTGAAACGTAATTACCAATGAATACACTTTAGATTTGTATTCTTTTTGAATTTTTATTTTTGACTTTTTTATTACTGTGATTTTGTCGAATCCGCAAAATTTCAAAATAGTTCATATGATTTACAACTTAGTCGACAATATGAATTTATTAATTAAAACACAGTATATAAATGATAATAAATAAATAATAATACATTTATTTGGCATCAAAGGCCAGCTGGCCCAACCATTGAAATAACAAATCAAGGATAGGAAATGTGAAGGTGAATGAAATTGTGTCTAGCAAAGTATTTAATAGCGGGGGTGGAGGAGTTGAGGAAGGGAAATGTTATCATCAACTTCATGATAGTTCAATCTGGTGAAAAAAATAAAAACGAAATTCCATTTGACTAGACAAGATCAATTGGAGTTCATTCCATGAAGTGCCCCAGCATCAAAGCAGGGTAGGTTGGGTTCGGGCAGATGAGTTCAAGTTTCCGATCGAGAATGATGGCGGACCGGAAGCAAACGTCGACCGACGGAGTCCTTTGCCGTGGATATTGAATTGATGGAGCGTAGCATACACCAGGATGGAGTCGACTAGATTAAAGCAAGTGAGTCATGCAGGGATCACTGGCGTCCGTTGAACGTGGTTATCACCGATGGAAGACGAAGGGGAGTCGATGTCCGATGCACACCGTTGGTGGACCGGCAGGGCTTTTGAGTTTCCGGTCTTCTGCTGAAACAAAAAGGAAATGGATTTGACGAGCAAAACGTATTAAAGTATCCACAAAATAAAAATGATAGGGTGAAAAATGACCTCAGAAGTGGTATCAGGTAGTCGAGAATGAAAGATATAAAACCAGAGGGGTGAAGTGGAAAATTAGTTGACTGCCTGAGAGATTTCGCCCTCCGAAGTCAATAAAGAGAATAGATCGGGGTGAAAGAAATGTTATGGATTGAGAAGGAACAAGTTTTGTTTCCAATCGGTCGTTTCCCAAAGAAATTTGTTGAAGAAGTTCTTATGGGCCGCCTTTTTAAATTCGTGCTGGGGTATGAGCTTTATGTCCGTGGGAAATGCCTTGTAGACACTAGCGGCTTTGGAGAAGAGATAGATTTTTTAAATATGGTAGGGGTATGATTAGATTGGATAGAAGAGTTTCTAGAACGTGTGGCGTAGTGGTGATTTGGGTGAGCAAAGTTGAACAGTGGTAGGCAAGTTGTGATCTTATGGATAAAAGAAATGATTCGAAGGTGACGGGTAAACCAATGAGGTAGAAGGTTTGCCAGGAGTAGGGTTCCCGATAATATAGGCTTTGAGGGAAGACTCGCATTAGAAATCTGGAGGATATGAGTTCGATGGTATACGAGGAAGCGAGAGTGAGAGGACAGTAGAATTCTCTGGCGTATAAAATGAGGGGCAGAACGTAGACCTTAAAAAGCGTGAGTTGGAGAATGGGGTTGTTAGTCTTGAAATAGATCAGACGGGCCCATTTGAAGAGTTTGGAGGTAGTGTGCGCAAAGTGTGGGGAGAAGTCTAAGGATTTTAAAAAAGGAATACCTAGGTGTTTGGCCGAATCTATTATTTCTATGTCGAGGGGATAATTTGCAACCGGGATAGAGTAGAATGGTTCAGAGGAGAGTTTTATTAGACGAGTCTTGGCGAGGTTTAGTTTGAGACCAATTCTGTTGAACTGCGAGTGGAGCGAGGATAAGAGCTCCGATATAAGGGGTAAGAAGGGGTTGGATGATGTGGGGTTACTGAATACGATCACCATGTCATCCGCATATTTGAACAGCTCGATAAGGTTGTCTTCAACCTGACCTTGCGCGAGCGTTAGGTTGAAGAGGATAGAACCAAGTACGGAGCTCTGGGGAACACCAGATCGGATAAGGGCTGGCGTAGAGTGACTATTTCCGAATATTACAGTTGCGCATCGGTTACGGAGATAGTAACTGATAAGATAGAGGACGTTGCCGCAGACACCGCTTCTCAATAAAGTGGATTCAATTGCTGAAAATGAGAGCGAATCAAAAGCCTTGGATATATCCATGAATAGGAGAGTGCATTTATGACCTTTAGAAAAAGAGGAGTAGCGATGGTTGAGAACACTAACTAAGTTGGTGGAAGAGGTGCGGCCATTCAAGAAAGCATGTTGATCATCGAGGAAATAGACGTTTTCCTGAGACTTTATAAAGGGGTAGATTAGGTTGTATAAGACGCTGTCGAAGATTTTGATGAAAGAAGTGACGATAGTAATGGGACGGAGATCTTTAAATGAGGAGATCGACGAAGTGCTATTTATGGGATAGGAGAGATCGTCGAGTTAGTCAGTCCGGGGGAAGATAGGTAGTTTCGAGATAACGGTTGATAAGATCAGCAACCAGAGAGAAGACATTCCAGCCAAGAAGTGCAATCATGGTGACCGAGAAACCATATTAATTAGATTGGTGTTTAGATTTAATGTATTTAATTGCTTGGGCGACGGAAGCCGGTGAGACGCTGAACCAGCGTAGGTTCTCGGTGTCTCCATTGTCTAACATCTCAGCAGCCGGAGTTCGAGTGGAAAAAGAGTCGAGGAGTTAAGTCAAATAGTCGTCTGCGAAGCAGGAGTCGTTTGACTGAGAGAAGTTAATATACGAGGTATATACATACCATTAATAGAGTAGAATAGGATAGAATATCTTGTAAATGCTCTGGCTAGAAGTAAGTGACGAGCTATGCTACAAGAAGGAGGTAAGACAGAATTTGCGAGAACAGTTTGCTGTAGGTAGCTCTTAACAGGGCGTGAAAAGTTTTCATCGGAAAATGCCATGAAATTTTATGATTTTTGCACTAATGATAGGGACTAGAAGTACTTCGCGACACTTGCTTTTAATGATTCGGTTGGCTGACTGGTGTTCCCTTGTATGGATGCACCGGATAAATTTAAGTTATCGAAACTGAATGTGATTTGCTGTTCGACTAATCAGAATTCTCTGTTTGAAGATATGCGGCAACACCATGCTGGCTGGCACACTTAGAGATCCGATTTATAGATGACCGATTACGTATGCCTAGTTGTGCTGCAACAAGAAGATTGGCGTGAATGAAGACTAAACCACGAGATGACACCGCGTGGTAAATATAAGATCAGAGTTTGGCGTAGGTAAACAGTCAAGAAGAGAGAGCGACAGCATTTACACAGCCAGCAGAGTAGAAGAGAGTTGCGTGGTAAATGCACCGTGCTTCTATATACGAAGTTGCATGCCATTGGTCAACGGCAATTATGCGCGCCTTTATTAGTTCAGCATATTCAAATTTGAATTTGATTTTGGAAATATGTCGGCGAATTAATCTGAGCCGTTACAATTTTTTATTTTAATTCGAACAAAACCTATTCTATCAAATAAACATGAAGATCATAAAATACACTGTAACAGCTCAAATTTGTTCGCTGACATTTTTTGATTAAATAAATTTTAAATAAAATACGTTAGATCAATATTAACGCGCTCTCACGAAGATTAATGACGTGTGACTTCGGTTCTATTGAAGCGCGATGTAATTACCATGCAACAAACGCTACTCTGCTTGCTACCGGCAATTTCTTTCGCCTTCTCTGTTGGTCTGACTATTTAAGCCGGCTGTCCTATTTGTGTTTATTACGCTGTGTCTGTCCCTCCAATCTTCTTTTGCTGCACATCTAATCATACGTAATTGATCTTTTGTTAATCGGCTTAATATTGAATATTATTCTACAATGTTTAGTTAACGAATATTGTTGTTCAGTCCGTGATAACTGTTTGAATAGTTGTGAAACCACAGTTCAAACCTAAAATTTTGTTTAATATCGATTGTTTCCGTGCCATATTTAATTTGTTTAATTTATGGTGGTTAATATTTGGTGAACAATTTTATTGAGCAACGGCAATCCGTTTACAAATTTTGTAAGTTCTATCGGAGGAAGCAATGTTTCCGGTAAGCTCTTTGGTATTAGCATTAGAAATTTACAGAGCACGTATGTTTTGAAGTTTTTTTTGTAAATTTTAATCTCTTCATTCGTTTTTTCCTCATTTTGGATTTCGTATAATCATTTTTTTTTCATTTAAGTTCTTGTAAGATAATAAGTATGTCTGACCAAAATTTGGATGTTAATGTTCCCGTATTGGATAGAAACTTGTATATTATTCTACAAGCGCGCAGACTACGTCTTTTACTCCATTCCGCATTAACACAGCCATCAAAAACTGTCAAAAGTCTTCAAAAACTACCCTCGGTGTTACAACGAACCATTCATCCTAAACTTACGGCAATATGAAAGCTGCCAAATCCCATTGCAGGTTTTCAAGTTGAGGTCGAGTCGTTGCAGGGTCCCAAGGAATCTGAACATGTAATAAATAAATATGCCCAATTAGAAATGTTTAATCTTGAACCAATTAAACTTTTAAGGGAATTTGTAACACGCGGCTTCGCGTTACAACACAACGATGTTCAATTTTGATAAATATAGTCCTCTTTAAGGTCAAATAGTCTAACTCTGTTTTTACACAATATTTCTCTTAATTGTGATTTTAGCAACAATCTCTGTTAGATTCAAGCAGTTTTAATTGAGATTTCTTGAACTGCAAATTTAATTGTAATTAATAGGATTTTGTTTAATAATAAAGACACCCGAGCGCAATACGCAGGTAACATGCTGTGGATTTTTATACCTCTGTGTTCAAACAATAGATTTATTGACTTTACGTGCATTAACCACATTTTACACTACTACTAACAGTTCATTCATGATTATAATCATCCAGACTTCAGGTGTTTCACAATCTTTCATCCGAACTCCATATTTTATCATTCAAATCCTAGCAAACAGTGGAATTATTAGTTGTGGTGCTTAATCATGACAGTTTTTACACGCTTTTCATTCATCAATTATTAATGACAATATTTATTGTGTTTCTCCTCATCCATTATCAGTGACTTTAAACTAATTGCTTATCAGTCTGGATTTATATCATCGTATTTTTTCAATCATTTACATGAATTCATCACGATTCAGCCGATTGTGTTGACCATATATTATCTTGTTACCGTCTAGAGCACGGAATTTTTGGATTAACAGTGAATTGATTCATGCATTGCAACATAACATTCAATAAATGTCTGATAACATGTATGGGTCTTCTTACTTCACCCTTCGGAAAAGGGTCAGGAACTGATAAGAACCACCATGAAAATGTAGGAGTAGGGGATTAATACTAAATAGACAGCTACCCCGCAAAACTTATTTCCAATAATGTGCGGGGATTGTCGTTTTCTCAATTCTTGCACACAGTCTGCAAGTTCCGGATTCACTCTTTGGTACTATTTCCAGAGGTGACGCAAATGGTGAGCTGGATCGTGCACAGATGCCTTGTTGACGTAGCATAGCAAATATTTTCTCGGCGGCCTTGTTTGTTTGGTGCAAATGGACGTGCTCTGCGAGGATGAGGAAGTGGCTTTGATAATATGATGCGATGAGCTGTGATGGCACGCTTCCTCTTGAGATCGGGCATAAAGGAGATAATTGAACGAACATTGGTTGCGCGGGTGGTGATAACAATTATTATAATCAAGGTTTCGGTCTTGAAATGAACACCTGATCCATTAATTACTTACATATGTCAGTATAAACTAAGAATTGCATAGTGTAGAGAAGGTAATTCATCCAGTAGACCGGTTTCGTCCTTATTGGTAACTCATCATGTACTGGCCAGAATTTGCCGCGGACAGGACTCAAACCTGGGCACGTCTGCTTCGGAACCTGGTGCTCTAACCACTGAGCCATCCTGTCGCTAAAAGGAGATAAGTTTTAAAATCTCTTCATGTCGCTTTAGAACATAGTCCAGTTGTAGTACATGAGGAACTGGAGGAATTAGCTGAATAGATGAGACTGCTTTGGCGCAAGTCGTGTGTATGAGCGCTGATGATAGCAACTGATTTTCAGCAGTGGATATCTCTCGTGTTTTTGGACGTATAGTAAGGTCGAAGTGTTCGATGAAGTCACGTTTAATGGTGTTTCTTGTCGTGTTGGCAATGATGAAAGGATAACTGAAACATCGTTTTGAGTTGAAGAACGGGTTTGTGTGTACTCGTACCCCAAACATCGCTATACTTAAACCATTGGCGCAAGTAAAATTGCTTATGTTGACTGGATGAGTGGGTTTGAGATAATTGTGGCTGAGTAAGCTGACGTTTGAACCAGTGTCTATGAGAAATAATTCGCTAGATTTGGAGTCACGGATGAAAATATTTGTTAATACTGACAAATGACGATGAGGCTAGTTGCAGGGCTTTGGGCGTTTGAAGCATGACTTGACTGGAGCCGTTGCTGTAAAGACTATAGTTTGATTGCGTTCCACCGCGAAAGCAACGTGCTTTGAGCCAGAATACGTCGGATGGCCAACAATTTTTGGGTTTTCAGCCTCTACTGCCGCAAAGCAGACTGACCCCGGAAATTTTCCATACCTTCCATGAGCGAATCATCCTGAGTTGTCGAAGGTGACCGCGCCCATCTGAACTTTGCGTCCGTGCGCGGGAATCTGTAGTCATTACTGAGGCAATAGGGCGTAGAGTGGCCATAGCAGCGATGATTCGGACACCACTCCGCCGGTAGCTCTGGAACTGTGGTACGGCCTCTGAACGTCGACCTCCTGGTGCTGTTTCGGGACGGTGGTCGACGCTGGTTACGCCTGCTCTGGTCGCGTCTATAGTGGACGGCATCGACCAAAGCCGAATCTATCTTGATGATGAGGCTCTCGAGCAGGCTGATGAGGCGCTCAATGATGACATTAGTTTTGTCTCACGATGCTGTAGATTGAGGCTCGGAAGGCTTGAAGCAATGCAACCTGGCTCTGAGGCAGGTGAGCTGCAGTGGTGTTTCTTCTACCACTTCTCTAGACGTGCCGGCAGTACATCGTCTTGCACTTCAATAGATTCGCGCAGAAACGTGGCCATTTCTTGAATTTCCGGGGGAAACTTCTGAATGAATAGTCGCATCAAGATTTCCTTTGGTAGATTGAATTCAGAGGCTTTCAACTCCACCTTCCTAAAGAGCTCGGAAGACGTGCGGCTACATAGGGACATATGACTCATCAATTCTGTAAGCCTTTCTTCCCGATTTGGTGTCAGGTGCTGCTTGACGACGCGTGGCAAGCTCTGCTATGGCTACGAACATGTGCCTTTAGTATATTGATGCAGGATATCTTTGAGTCCGCGTCTGAAAGACATTGGGAAGGTCTCCCAAGCCCTCAAAAAGATGGAGTCCTCTTCTGTTATATTGGACACCTTGGCCAATAAAAAAACATAGTCGATCCACTCTTCAAGTTAGTCTGGATCGAATTGGCATATTTTATACTGGATCCATGTGAGGGTGTGGCATTTTGTTGGGCTCGCCACAGGGCTTCCTGCATTTCCTGAGCTGAACGACATATTGTGTGTGTGCGCTGTCGAGTACAGATGGCAGTGTTACATCGTCGTCACCCGTCATCGTGTGGCTGTCTTCGAGAATTGTGATCTCGAGAGAGTGGCTCGCCGTGTTTTGTGGCTTAGGATTTGTTTTCTTGTGTGTTTTCCCCTTTTCCCAGATTTACTCTTCCGTGGCATTTATCCGAATTGCTTGGGCTAGCGGTGAGGACTAGTACCTGCTTGATATTCTCATAGACTAGAGTTGCTGATTAATTATTTATTGGTTTGATCTCGACGAAACGAGGCACCATTTATGTAGGAGGTATTGTGGTTATTATAAGAGGTTTTTCGAGGAAGCTGTTTATTTTGAGATGCTATGCCATTCCTACATATGCCTGGTAGCTGTCGTCGGAAGAAATTAGTTTTGTGGGCTCGCGCTTATGTTTAATCTCAGATCTCTTTCAAATGGGCGATGTGAGAAGGCTAAGTCGAATTATCATAGTGTATTGTAAACAATGTTGCAAAGCAAATTAAAGTTCACCATTAGTGAGTATTGACCGTGTTTGAGAAGACAAAACAAAAAAAAGTGTTGTCATCACAAGTTAATATCTAGGCACAAAAGCAAAGTCATAACAAACAATAAATAAATCCAGAATGTCTTGGCAGTACTATTACAGCTTTCGTACAAACGATTGAAAATAAACACAGATTATAAATCCAGAATGTCTTAGCAAAACTGTTACAGTTTTTGTATAAACGATTGAAAAACTCAGAAAATATAAATCCAGAATGTCTTAGCAGAGCTGTTACAGTTTTCGTATAAGCGATTGAGAAATACAGAAAATATAAATCCAGAATTTCTTAGCAGAACTGTTACAATTTTCGTATAACTGATTGAGAAAAACACAAAATATAAATCCAGAATGTCTTAGCAGAACTGTTACAGTTTTCGTATAAATGATTGAAAAACACACAAAATATAAATCCTGGCTTTGAGCGTTAAATCACATAAATCCACTGCATGTTACCGGCGTATTACGCGCGGGTGTCTATTATTATTAAACAAAACCCTATTAATTACAAATAAAATTGCAGTTCATGTAATCTCAATTAAAACTGCTTGAAACTAACAGAGATAGTTTCTAAAATCACAGTTAAGAGAATGATTTCTAATAACCAGAATTTGTAGATGTGACCATAAGTAAAACCGGATCTGATGAAATTGATACTCGTTGAGTTGTAACACGGAGCCGTGCGTTACATTATTACCTATTTTTAACAATTTGATATTTTGCTATTTATTGAAAACCACAAAATTATTAAATACCTACTTATATCATACATATTTAGTGTTATATTATGTTTAGAGAAGTCAATATTTTTTGAGTCTGTAGAAGATCCAATCTTTTAGTTAATCAGAACCCCATAGACGCCAAGTCGGATTCAGTCATAGTACACCTATATGAGTCTGATAAATTGGTTTTCCTTTCCACATCTATTAAGTTCATGGCCACAATAGCCTGTGTTAATTTGTCAGTGTCCTCCAACTTAAGATTAGCTTCCATGTTGATCAAACTTAAATATATATTTGATTAATTTAGTAATAGGCAAAGGACTGTGTACTTCTTACGTAAAATATAACAAATATTTTTTCCAAATTATCATTGTTATTGTTATCACATGGATGCCTATATGGTGTCTATAACTCCCCATATTTGAATTAATCAATTTTTATTTTTGGACATTTAAAACTATCGATGGTTTCTTAAACAAAGATATGTTTTTAAAAATGTTGGATTTTTGGAATGTTATTCGTTCCATTTGTCGAAATTTAAACTTCGTCTTTATTGAATTTAACAGTGATTAATTTTTTATTGTCTTCGTGAGGTACACTCTTTATTCGTTTTGCTAGAGCCATATATTTTTTCTTCTATTTGATACCTCCACTGCTAGCTTCGATAATAAAATTTTGAATTTGCCACACAGTACTTTCTAATTGATATCTCAGTAAGGATCTCAAATTTGTCAGAGTAAATTGATTGGGTTCTCTGTTATTAAGGTCTTGTAACCGTTTTTGCGGCATTCGTTGTGACCGTGGACATTTTCCCTCTGCTTTAATTAATAATGTGTAATAATTATTATTTTGATTTAATGGATAACAGCATTAAGTGTGAGGATGCAGAGCAGTCATCCAAACGAATAAGAAAAGTTGGTCCAATGGAAAGTGCTGAAAGGAATGTGGGATTAAGTTGTTCTATATTTGGTAATGGTTCTAATTTTATTGGAAACACGAATTTGGAATCACAGGAACTATCTTGTGGAATTGACCAAATGACTTCTCCAAAATATGGCGACCGCGCTAGGATTTAATATGTGGAAAGGTCTAAAAAATGCGAATATCGTACCAGCCGCAGCAATATTGATAGCAATATAAATCGCATTACGTACACACGAGACAACTACCCTGATTAGGTTTGACGACGTGAAAAATTTTTTTCAAAGTAAAAAGGATTATCTACCAAACAAAAATATCTGTCTCTGCCTTCTGATCGTTGCCAGTAAACGTTAAGAGAATCTTGTTCAGATTTATTAAATGCGTCATGGCTATTGAACCATATAATTCATTTGAGATTTTGGTGGAAGAGTTTCAAAAATTTATCAACCACAAAGAACAACAAATTTCTGATTGAATATGGCAGGAAAAATTGGAAGCCAATAGAATTCCAATAATGGTAAACGTTATCAAAGTATTTTCAGTAAATTTTGGTAGAAATTAAAGTTTGGGTTGAATATTCTGGTCGCTAAAATAAAAAACAACATTGTAAACGCCCCGGCTTCAAGTAAATGCCGTACGACGTTACAAACTCGGTTAAGGTGCTCTAAATAGAGATTAGTTATTGATATGGGGGTCCTTAAGAGGGCCGGGTAATGCGTTCGCCTGAAGTCTTCAGAGTTGAAGATGTCCTAGAGCCTTGGGTGGACTCTGGTTGAGTTTTCGCTCCCGTGGTTGAGCTGTGATCGCGTTGTGGATGGTGTCCTGCAGGTCCTGCACTCAATTGGCTCGTCTCTCCGGTATCCCGCAACAAGATGAGTAGGTATTGACAGCCGACAGAGCGCACACGTATTGACAGCCGACAGAACGCACACGCGTGAAGCAGGTAGAAGGCAAATGCCACAACTGACTTGCATGGTAAATTACCGTGCTTAAATAGCATGCAATATGTGTACTTGCATACTATTGGTTAAACGTGGTTAGACGTGGTTAAACGGCAATTTGCTTTTTTCTCATTGGTGCAACGTAAATAAATTTGAATTTAATTTACGCAATATGTCGGCGATTGATTTGTGTCGTTACAACACTTTCCTCTCTGAAAAAAAAGAAAAAAATATTCCTCTCTGCGAGGCTAGATAAAAAATGCATGACAGAGTTCGAACCAAGTTAAGCAAAAATATGATGAACCATAAGTGCTGGGCTTAAATATGCTTGTTGGTTGCTTCAACAATGATATGATGCCAGGTAACCACTAGGAATTGCTACACAAACTGTTAGCTCTAGTGGACGGTCATAGCA